>JAPMLY010000539.1:0-196202 GCA_026401115.1 Tetraselmis chui
GCCGCGGGTGTTGAGGGTGATGAGGTGTAGTGGTTGGGATGTGTGGTGTGGGAGGATGGGGGAGGGGAGGGAGGGGGTGGTGCTGGGGGGGTCGTCGGGGGGGCGGTCGACGGGCGGGGGATGGAAGGGAGGGGGGAGGAGCGGACGGGAGGAGAGGTGGGGGGGGGGGGAGGTGAGGGGGGGGGGCGGTGTGGGGGGGTGGAGGGCGTCGAGAAGGCGGGGGCGTCCCTGAGGGAGGGGGGCGGAGCGGAAGGTGTGGTTCCAAAGGAGAGTGTGGAGGGAGTAAACCGTGTTCCGGGGGTCGAAGGGGGGGGGATTGTATGATTGGTTAGGGGGAGCAATGGCGATGAAGTAGGTGTGTAGGAGGGCGTGGGTACCGCACGACCATGCCCTGTCTGAGTCGGATTGTCTAGGAGGGTTAAGCAAGCGGAGGGTGCCGACGGGAGGGGGGGGGGAGGAGTTCCAATCTGAGAGGAGAGCGAGGGTGCGGGTGAGGAGTTCGGGCGGGGGAGAGTGATGAAGAGAGTCTACCCATGTGGTGGAGGTGTGAGTGATGTGTAGGAGGCCGAAGTGAGAGTGTTGCCATGTGAGGACCATGAGAGAGTGGTTAGGCGTCCCCGGCCGGGGGGGGGGTGCCTCGGTTGGCTAGGTTTGTCCATTGGCTGGGGTATTGGGAGTTGTGGTGGTGATTATCTACTTCGTTGTTAGAGATAACAGTGTACGTGGCGGAGGGAGTGGAGTGAAGTTTGGTTATTGTGGTAGCGAGGCAGGATAGGTTGGAGAGGTCTTGATAGCGCCCCCATTGGAAGGAGAGGACAGCATAGATATCGAGGTGGCCGATGGGGGTGGGGAGGCCGTATTCAAGGTTGAGGTCGAATAAGTAGTCATGCATTGTGAAGCTGCAGGTGCGTGAGTTAAAGTGGGACGGGAGAGCGGAGCGAGTCATGGTGTTTACAGTGTGTCTGCGTATGTCTGGTTGGGGGGTGGGGAGGGAGGTGTGGGGTCTAACCTCGGGTTCGTCCTTAGGGGGACTAATGATGACATTCGGCCTTGTCGGCCGGAGGTGACTTGGGGGGGTGTCTGGGACTCGGGGAGGCGGTGGTGGCATGTGGGCCATTGGTCTCCTCTAAGTCTTCCTCCAGCATGTCATCAGAGTCGCCGAAGTCGAGTTCTTCGTCCCCGGGGGAGAGGGGTGGAAGGGGGAGGTGGGCGGGGTCAGCGGGGGGGCTGGGGGTTCCCGAGGCCGGGGGGGTGTGGGGTTGGGGTTGGGAGTGGGGGTGGTGTCCTCGTGTTGGGGTGTGAGGGAGGGGCGCGGGGGGGCGCGGGGTGGGGGGGATGGGGAGGTCTGTTTGCGGCAGGGGCGGGAGTGCTTGGTAATGCCCGCAAGGGGCGCGGGTTTGAGTGAGGGGTCTGTGGGGGGGCGAGGGTGGGGGGGGGAGTCTGCCGTCGCGGGTGGAGCGGAGGAGGGGGGGTGGGTGGTAGGGGATGAGGAGGAGGGGGGGTGAGGGTAGGCGTGTGGGCTGGGGGAACGGGGAAGAGGGGAGGGGGTTGCGCGTGGGGGTGGGGGGGAGTTGGTGAGGAGAAGGAGTCCATGGGTTCGGAATAGTCTTCTGTGAGGGTGGGGAGGGGGGGAGGGGTAGTAGTGTGGGGGGGGGGCAGTGGGGGGAGCCGGAAGGTTGGAAGAGGGGTGGATGTGGTAGGAGGAGGTGGAGGTGGGTTGAGAGACAGTGGGTTGGTGGAGGGGCCATGAGAGGGGGGAGGTGTGGGCCGGGGTGGTGGAGGAAATTTGGATGTCAGGGAGGGAGGAGAGGTCGAGGGGGAGGTCATCGTCCTCATGCATGTGGAAGTCGGAGGGCTCCAGGTGCCACTGGCTGGTGACTTGGGTGTCAGTGAGGTGGCGGGACCAGTGAAGTAGGAGGGATGGGGGGTTGCGATGGAGGGTGTGTCTTTTTGTGATTGTGAGGGGAGGCGGAGAGGGGGTGGTGGTGAAGGCGGGGTCCGGTTAGCCTCTGAAAGCTAAACGCTAGCACAAATCTGTTCTAGTCTGTCTAGCTCTGTGTCGTAAGATTGCAAATGATGTTGTCGAGAGGTAATTGATGAAAGATGTTTCACTGCTGTACTTGGGCAGTAGATGTTGTAAATGAACAAAGGAATTGTTAAAAGGTTCTGTCACCTCCCTCTACTGCACTGGGCTTAAATAGGTTTCAGCCCAGACTGGTTACGCCTGCAAGCTATGCTTACGTGTCAGGCGTTAGTGCTGTTCAACCGTCGTCATCTGCCTCGAGACGCGGCCTGCCTAGCATTGGGTTTCACGACGCGGCTCCTTCTGCATTGGAGAGCTCGTTCTGGCGCGTCATCTGGCTAGTTAGATTAATTATGCATATCTGTACGTACCGGGAGGTACTGGTCGTACTGTAGCATCAGCACCATTACAATATTGCAGTAGCGACGTACCCACGAGTATACGTCCGTCCTGTGGAAAAGCACGAATTGGAATTCGTAACGAGTACCTGTACAATGTCCTGCAATGTACTGTTGCAGGACTGTACTCGTCACACTCGTACCCTCCCCCTCTTGACAGATCAATGAGGTCGCCGCGAGGCAGACCTCCGTGGTTCTTGGCTCCTTTACTGAAGCAATTACTGGGACTCAGGAATGCGCGCTGGGTGAGCGTGCATAAAATCAATGTACGCCTGAGTCTTGGCGAACTTGCGCCATTGGGGCGTCTCCAAGAATTCTTGTAACGCAACTGTTCGATGCACCTCGTTCAATCGGTGCCAGACAGGTGGAATGTCGTCATCACTGAAATGCGTCATGAAGAGCAAATATTTGCCTCGTCGCCCAGGTAGCGACTTGATGCACACAGCAGAGATGTGTGAGATGTCAAACTCCTCGTCGTCTCCTTCAGGGACAGTCACCGGGACAGCTGGCCGTAGCAGAGCGGTAGAGCAGGGTCTTAAGTTGTTAACGTGGAACACAGGATGTAAGCGTACTGTCGCTGGAAGTTTTAATCTGTAACTGTGTTTCCCAATCTGCTCCTCCACTGAAAAAGGGCCAAGCTGTCTGTCTCTGAGTTTCCTGTTCGGCTGTCCTCGCAGAAAAAGATTTGCTGTGACGACTGACACCTTGTCTCCCTTAGCGAAGTGTGGCGCTGTAGACGGTTCTGTGCGCGCTTGCATCTCGTTCTTGTGTAGTTGTAACACTGAGCGTACCAAGCTGTGTACTTCCTGTAACAATCTCAACCGTTCTGTTGCGTCTTGCGAAAAAGGAATCGATGGTCGCATGCTGAAGAGCAGGTCAGGAGGCTCCTCAGGAGAAAAACCAAAGTTAGCCTCGAACGGCGTGTGCTCAATTCCAAGTGCACGCGAAGCGTTGTACGCAAACTCCACTTGCGGTAAAAGTGTCGACCAGTCAGAGCCATCATAGCAACAGAAGCAACGAAGAAGCTGCTGAAACGTGCTGTTCACGCGCTCTGTCAGTCCGTCTGTTTCTGGGTGTCGGCTGGTAGACATGTTTAGTCGCGTTCCAAGGCGTCTCCACAATGTCTGCCAGAAGGCGCTGACAAATTTCGGGTCGCGGTCACTGATCAGCACTCGGGGCAGTCCATGTAAACGGTAGACTCCCTGTAAAAACAAAGTTGCAGTTTCTTCGGCAGTAATCGACTCTGTGCATGGCAGAAAATGGGCCATTCGAGTTAGATGGTCTACTACAATCAGCACACTGTTAAAGCCGTTGCTCTCAGGCAAGTGTGTCAGGTAGTCAAGACCAACTGTGTGCCACGGTCTGGGTGGAACAGGTAACGGGTAAAGAGTCGCGGCCATCTGAGGTCGAATCTTCGCTCGTCGGCACACGACGCAGCGTTCACAAAAATCTTTCACATCTTGGCGGATTCGTTTCCACCAGAATCTGTCGAGTGCTTTAGCAAGAGTGCTAGCAACTCCTCTGTGACCGGCTGACGAACTTTCGTGCAGCTCTGCGATCAATCTCAGTCGGAGCTCAGAGTTCTGTGGAATACAGAGGCGATTGAGACGCCAAAAGTACCCGTCTCTGGCTTCTATCCGGCTGTCTCTTGTCCACTCACCATCGTCCCCATAAAACGAATCTCGTGAGAACCCCTCGCGAATGAGATCAGCGAACTCAGGGCTCAGCTGCAACGCGTCAACAGTCAGTGAATTTAACTGTGCGTCTTCAAACAGCAGCTGGGACTTCCGTCGTAATTCTCGATCTGACGGAACCTCGCCATCCCAAAATAAGGGTACTGTGGCCTGAGGTACGAAGTCTGGTCGCCGGCTTAACGGGTCAGCTTCGTTCAGAGCTCCCTTGCGATATGCAAGTGTCATCGAGCCCACAAACGGTTGCAAATCCCGCAGGTATCTTGCTTGCCGCTTGTTCAGCCTGTTGTTCGGTTGCCTGAGCAGGTGCCGCAGTGTGTCGTGGTCTGTTACGACAAGGAACTTAGAACAGCCTTCAAGATAGCACCTCCAATGCTTGACAGCTTCGCATACGGCCAAAGCTTCTAAGTCGTACGCAGAGTAAGTGTTACCACGCTCAGCTGGATTCAGCTTACGCGCCCAGTAAGAGACTGGTTGAAGACCGCCTCCTTGGTCTTGCAACAGGACTGCTGCAATCCCCACTGTGGAAGCATCTGTAGCTACGGTGAACGTCGCGTCCGAGCCGACCTCCGGAAGGATCAGGCATGGCGCGGAAATGAGCCGTAACTTGAGAGTCTCGAAGGCTTCCAAACAGGCAGGCGTCAGCGTAACCTTCTGTGGCTGGGACTTCCGCAGTAAGTCCGTCAATGGAGCCGTAAGGTCGCTAAAATGGTGTATGAATCTCGCATAGAAGTTGCAGAACTGTACGAAACTGCGAACCTCCTTCTGCGTCTTGGGCACTGGCCAGTCTGCAACGGCCTCGACTTTCTTTGTGGAAACCGAAATTTTTCCGGCTGACACAGTGTAGCCCAGATACTCCATTTCTTGCAATCCGAAGAAGCATTTCTTAAGGCGCAATTTCAGCCCTTCCTCCTTGAATCGCTGTAGCACTAGACGCAGGTGCTCCAGGTGCTCTTCCAGAGTTCGACTGTAGATACAGACGTCATCCAGGTAGACTGTCACGAACTTATGTAAAAAGTCGCGAAGTATGTCGTTCATCATCCTCTGAAATGTAGCTGGTGCATTACACAGGCCAAACGGCATGGCGACCCATTCCATTAAGCCATCAGGGGTCTGAAAAGCCGTCTTGTGAACGTCCTGATCACGCACTCGAACTTGCCAGAATCCAGAAGCGAGGTCGAGGTGTGTGTAAAAGTTCGCGTCCTTAAGTTCGTCCAGTGTGTCGTCCACACGCGGTAGCGGGTAAGCATCTTTACGCGTAACCTCGTTAAGACCGCGGTAGTCAATGCAAAGACGTAGCGAGCCATCAGCTTTTCGCACAAAAAGAATTGGCGAGCCGAATTCACTGTAGCTGGGGCGTATCAACCCAGCTTCCACTGCGTCTTTAAGCTGTCGATTAAGCTCAGCGCGCTCTGCGGGTGACAATCTGTTCAGACGTTGACGTCGCATCGGGCCAATTGTTTCAATGGGATGATCCCACTGTCGGCTTACAGGTGGAGAGTCGACAGGTCGCAGTAACTCCGGGAAGTCATCAAAGAGTAAAGACCGGAAGTTATCACGTTGTTCTGCTGTTAGTTCCTCTCCAGTGTGAAAGTCTGTCGTTTGTTCAGCGACTGACGTAAGTTCAATGACGTAAAAATCAGCATGACGTCCTCTGCTGCGGCGCGTCTTGCGCATGAGCTTCTGAACTTTCGTAGACGACAGGAGTAGACACTCAGGGCGTCGTTCCTCGAGTGTAGTCTCCACAGCTGTGCCGTCCATTAGTGTAAAAATTCTGGTTGTACCAAATTGTAAAGAGGCCTGTTCGTCATCAAGCCATGGTAAACCCAGGATTAAATCAGCTGTGCGTAAATCACGTAAGACATAAAAAGTCCGGTGAAACTCGTGTCGAGCCAGCTCAAAAGTGACGTCGCAGACTGTCGTAGAAGTCACTCGTTGTCCATTAGCGAGTCGAACTGGGGTTTTACTGGCAGACTTCCGAGTCTGTAAAGCAAAGCGTCGTACAAAGTCCTCTGACACAAAATCAAGTGTCGCAGCACAGTCCACTAATCCAGAAATGTGGTGTCCGCCATCAGGAGTTTTCACAGTCAGCTCAGTTCGAATTAACGGGCGAGCTTCCGTGAGGTCAGTCAGTAGGGCTGTAGCTGTCGAAGAAAATTGTCGCAGCGTAGCGATGGACTGTTCCGAGTCGTCTGTTGGTACAGGTACCGAGTCGGGTTGATCAGGTGCTGTAGGTTCTGGTGAGTCGTTAAACGCACAATCTGCGTCGACTAACCACAGCTGTACAGGCCAAGGGGCTGGAGCAACCACCTCCTGTTGCGCTGGATTCTCCAGTGACTGACGTGTAAAAAGCTGTGTCCTTGCTGGGAATTCTTGATAGAGTTTCCAGTGCTTAGTCACCTGAGTAAATTTCGCCCACTTCGGTAGTACAAATACAGCCATCGTAGATGTCGGAGATGTTCGACGACAATCCTCAAAATGCTGCGCAATCTGCTCAGCTAACTCCCAGGGTGGGTTGATGAACACCCTCTCTCCTGTTAAGTCTCTGTCTAGAATCGAGTCACTCGGCGAACAGTGAGGTAAGTCACCGTGCGAGTTAAGACCTTCATCATCAGCACATCCTTCCAACGTGAAGTTGAATCGTGCATGCAGAGGGTCAAAGACTGAGTCAACCAGTTTCCAATCAACTGAACGTCTGGTTACAGGTTTACGACTCTGTCTCTGCTTAGTCTGACGACGACGACCTGCTACTTGCGTTACAGGTGTCGCAACTGTAGTCGATGGAGATGCCGAAAGAGTTTATCGACGACCTCTGTCGCTAGCAGTGTCTCAGAATGAACAGTAGATGTAGCCGGCTGCTCCAGTTCATTTGTAGAACAGCCTTGCCACCATCATTGCTTCTTAGGTTGCATTGGTGCCTTGCCTTTGAACTCCGGGCATTGGAACAAACGGTGTCCCTTCTTGTGGCACTTGAAGCAAAGTCCTTCGTCCATGTGTCGCTTACGCTCCTCAGCTGTCATTGCATTTGCGATTGAATTAAAATCTTCGCGACCGGATGGTTGACCACGTCCACCATTGTTGCCACCACGACCACCATTGTTACCACCTCCACGTCCACGTCCGCGGCCTCGTCCTCGGCCACCCTTGTTACGTTTCCAGACGTTAGAGGCTTCCTCAAAAGGGTCTTCAAGGTTGCGCTTGCGAGAGGATTGGGTAGATGGTCCAGCAGCAGACCTTGCAATGCCTAATTCCGGCGAGTCTGTCACGACGTCATTCAGAAAGTTTTGTAGCTCCGCGAGCGTAATCTGGTAACCTAGTTGCGCTCGGTGTGATCTAGCCAGTCTCTGGAGGTCCACGTTTGCAAGACCAGTAATGAAGCGTACACACTGTACCTCCGCTGTCAGGTCTTGACGAGAACGGCGTAAGTAGTCGTTGTACTTCTTAGTAAAAAGCGCGTAACTCATCGTGTTGCTCTGTGTAAAACTTAGCAAAGCTTTAATTGCGTCATCCTGAATGTTCGGAAGAAACGTAGACTTGCGTATCTCCGCAACAAGCTCGTTGTACGTAGATGGAATTGGAGGATGATTTTTCCGGTTCAACCACCATCCACCAAGGAGTCCAGAAAACTGTGAAGTAACCCAGAACACTGCATCGTACGAGTCAGCTGCAATCCCAAGCATTACAAAACGCTGAGGCTGAGCTTCGAGCCAATCCTCCAGTACAGGTGGGTCTTGACCATTCTGGTACGGTGAAGTAATGGCAGCCTTACGCTGAGTCTCCGTAAGAGTCACTGATAGTCCTGCCAAGTTGTGGGTAGGCATCGGCTTTCCCACTCGTAAATCTGTAGGTCCCACTCCAGTCAGTCGGTTGATGTGTCCAACAATCAGCAGCCAGACAGAACCAGAGTCGACCGTTGTAAACCGGGGGTACATGTGGAGCTGTCTCGGGATAGACGTGTCTTCATGCATGACTGGAACATGTTGTGTCATTGCTCGATAGAAAGATTCCCACTGAGTCACGTAACCAAAGTGAAGTAAATCACTCTTGTGCTTCTCAGCACGAAGTAACCCAGTCTGTGCAGGCGTAAGTGTCAGACCGTCAGTGTTGATGATTTCCGGGACGACGTAAGTGCCATCCGGATTAACTGTCGACTGTTCCAAAACAACCTGCTCGACCTGAGCAGGTGTACGTAAGTTGCTCGTAGCAAACAGGACAGGAATAGACGCAGAGTACACGGAAACAAGCTGTCGTCCTTGAGGTAGCGTAACGTTCACAGGTTCACCACTCAACAGCGTCAAATCATCCGGTGTCAAAACAAGACCGGTCTCCTCGTGTAATTCGCGAATAGCAGCGTCGACAGGCTCTTCGTTGGGTAAGACAGAGCCAGCAGGGAACCAAGTTCTACCAGTACGAGGCTCACGCTGAAACACCAACTTCAAATCCGACCGTTTAGTTCCTCCAACGTGAATTACCAACACCACGTAATGACCAGGTCCAAGAGAAGCCATCTCAACTCAATCAAACAACGTCGAGCAGTTCAATAAGCGAACGAAAGCGTGCGTCGACCAAAGAGCTCCGAAACCAGTGTGGCGGTTAGCCTCTGAAAGCTAAACGCTAGCACAAATCTGTTCTAGTCTGTCTAGCTCTGTGTCGTAAGATTGCAATTGATGTTGTCGAGAGGTAATTGATGAAAGATGTTTCACTGCTGTACTTGGGCAGTAGATGTTGTAAATGAACAAAGGAATTGTTAAAAGGTTCTGTCACCTCCCTCTACTGCACTGGGCTTAAATAGGTTTCAGCCCAGACTGGTTACGCCTGCAAGCTATGCTTACGTGTCAGGCGTTAGTGCTGTTCAACCGTCGTCATCTGCCTCGAGACGCGGCCTGCCTAGCATTGGGTTTCACGACGCGGCTCCTTCTGCATTGGAGAGCTCGTTCTGGCGCGTCATCTGGCTAGTTAGATTAATTATGCATATCTGTACGTACCGGGAGGTACTGGTCGTACTGTAGCATCAGCACCATTACTGTGGAAAAGCACGAATTGGAATCCGTAACGAGTACCTGTACAATGTCCTGCAATGTACTGTTGCAGGACTGTACTCGTCACATTGTGGCTGTTTGTGATAAGAGGGTGTATAGCCAGTGCGAGGGGGTTGATCCTGTCGAGGTGAGTGTTGTGGCGAGGTCGGAGGTGAGGAGGTCTTGCAGGAGGGCGACTGCCTCTTGGCCGGTGATACCGGTGAATATGGGGGAGCGGATTTTCACCCTTCGACCTGAGACTCCTGGAGCGGAGGCATCACGTAGAAAGCGAATTTTCTGCTGACGTAGTTTTTCAGGAGCGAAGGGGAGGAGGTCGCGGAGGGGGGCACCGGACCGGCCGAACTGAATTCACGCTGGCGTGAAGTCAGTTGGTACAGGAGGCCTACCGCTATACAGGAGGTGGGAATAGTCAGGTGAATTTCTTGAAAGCCCGTGTGGAGCTCGACCGGTAGGGGTGTGACGTCGTCACATTTCGGGGCGGTGGGGTGGTGAGTTCGAGAGGTGTTTGCGGTCCATCGAGTGTGGTGGGCGAGTTCCCGGCCGATTATATTTTTGATGCGGTTTGGGAGATCAGTGAGGTCGTTGAGGCATTCGAGGAGCCAGCGACGGGCCATCGAGCATGCCGACGTGATCGGGTCGGGGTGAGACGGATCCGGCAAGAAGACGCCGTGGATCCAGAAGCGAGCGAGGTGGGGGGGGGTGTTGGAGTACTGGGATGTAAGGAGGAGCGAGTCGACCATACGGTTGGAGAAGTCGTCGGCCTGTCCGAGGGCCACAGTTGACCGTGGGGGAGACAGGACCAGGGGGGATTGGAGACCTCGGCGGAGAGGAAGGGGGTATAGAGGTGTGCCCAGGAGCTGTTGGGGGTGGTTGAGTTGAGGGGCGGTGAGAAACGGGGTCAGCGGGTGTCCCGCGAGTGCGTTCCTGGGATGGTAGAGGTCCGTGAAGCGGCCATGCTGCGGGGGGTCCCTCAGAAGCGCTTGTCTATAAGTGGGGGGGGGGAGTAGGGGTCGAAGACATAGCGATCGGGTAGGATTTCGAGTGGTAGAGATGTTTAGAGGAGGTGAGTGTGGCTTTCCGAGTGGGTGTGTGAGAGTAGTGCGCGTGTTGGCTGCACGCGACCAGGCCTGATGGGACCCGGGTTTGGATGTCGGCGGCGGACATGGATGTCCGGACGCTCGGAGGGGCGCGATGTGGCGCGCCGCTTACCGGGGAAGAAGTTTTTTGTAAGCAGTGTGTTTTATTGGTGTGGTGCAGTACTTTGACGGGTACATGTGCGGATTTTGAAGTGGATGGCGCGATAGCTGTCGGGGGGGGTGAAATTCAAATCCCTGGAAGCTGCGCCTTTGAGTGTGTACCGTTTGGTGCCGCTACGGATCCACTGACCATTATGAGCTGGGCTCGGATGGGGAGAGGTGAATGGTACACGCCGTTCAGCGGCCCTGTCCACCAGTCTTGCGCTCGATGGGAGGCCAGGCCCAGAGCGAAGACGATCGGCGTTGCTCATTCGAGCTACCGATCCATCCCCGATATGTGGTTCAGTAGTACTTTAGTAGTACTTTAGTAGTACTTTGCATCTGTTTACTGTCTTTAGTGACGGTAGGATGCGTTTTTTGGCGTAACAGTAATTACGAAGAAGTCAGCATGACATAGTTTGTTGCGGCGCATCTTGCGCATGAGCTTCTAGACTTTCGTCGATGACATTAAAAGACACTCCGAACGGCAAGCCTCTAACTTCGTCTCCACTGCTATTCCGTCCATCAATGTGAGCACACGCGTCGTGCCGAACTGAGTTGAAGCCTAGTCATCGTCCAGCCATGCCATACCGAGCAAAAGATGAGTAACGTGAAACTTCCGTGGAACGTTAAAAATCCGTTGAACTCTTGTCGAGCCAACTCAGAAGAATCATCGCAAACGGTGAACAACGCCAAACGTTGTCCGTTGCTTGGCGAGCTGACCTTGCGTCTTGAAGTTGGACTTGGGTGTTGGACGCGTAAAGCGTCGTATGATGTACTCTGACACTATGTCAAGAGTCGCATCGCATCGCAATGCTAGTGCTAACACTCCCCCTCAAGGTAGCTTTGGTCTTGTCGTCGCCCTTGGTTGTCCTCGAGGAAGGAGTAATCTTGGTCGTAGGCGTTGTTCGGGTAGCGCGGTATCTCAAGCCGGGTAGATGGCGCTACAGATGCTCACGGGAACGAGAAGCTATCGGCGAGTTGCCGACAAGAAATTGGTCCAAGTGTACTGCGTAATGTACTATTCTGAAACTGAAATTGAAATTGCTTACAACAATACCAGTATAAACCGGCTACTGTCTCTGCCCCCCCCCTGTACTATGCCTAAATGGACTTATAAGCAGGAGTAGACCGTGAACCACTGATCACAACCTCTCCAATGGCAGTAACGATACCGTCTAAAACATACCCGTATCCAGGTATTTTATGATTTTTTTATCTATACGTATTTTTCTTTGGAAACAGTATGAAATATAAGATGTCGCTAGTCTCCACGATACGCGGCCTGCTCCAGCCGCGGCGGGGTCGCTAATCAACAAGGATGGTCAGCATGAGCTGGTCGAGTCGAACCTGCCTGACCTCGGCTCCTGTGCGACTCCGGTCGTGCCGGAGGTAGGGGGAAAGGCAGGTGAAAAACCCCCCTCGCTCAGGTCGTCGTCGGACTCGTCTCGATCCGTGCTCGACCCCGTCCGAGATATCGGAGATAGTAGCCGCTCTTCTCTTCTCGGCGCGACTCTCCACCTAGTCTAGCCTTCTCCCCTCCTGCGGGGGCTGGGAGGAGAAAATAGCCAGGTTGCATACGGTGTCCGGCTGGCTCTCCTGCCTCCGAGCCAGATGTCTCATGTCCCTTGTCCGTTTGCCATCTGTTTCCACCACCCACTTGATCGCGCTGTGATGGCCGCACCCTCCCCCGGTGATTTACGTTGTTAGGGGGCCGCCTATATGAGCATTGTGCCGTTGCGATAACCCGGGGCACACTGCATGAGGCAGCCTGTCGATAACCGGGTACCGATTAGGGGAGGGGAACGGATAGTGCCCATGGATCGGCTATCCTCAAAAGATGGTGGGTACGGGAACATGTAACCGAAAACCCCCCGTACCAGGCTTTTCCGGCGGCGGATGATCCTCCCGACCTCCGCCGCCAGACCGTGCCGCTCCTCCGGCTGCGAACCACCTCCGTCCTGCGTATCTTCGGGCCTCTCCCCCAGGGGAGACCAAAAGGTTTCGCAAGGCTGGCGGCTGCTAGCGAGCGCCGTGCCCTAGCGCTGCTTCCCAGCTGTCCGCCGCCAGCTCCAACACCCTCGTCCCACCGATGATCCGTCCGTACCCTTCCTTGCCAAAAAACATTCCGCAGTCATCGTACCCGTTTGGGTGGGAGAGTATCTGTGAGTATTTAGTCGCTGAAAGAACATATCGGACTGGCCGAGCGGGAGATCCCTTTGTTGGTGTACGGATATTATGTTTTTCCAAAACCCTCCGTACCGGGCTTCCCGACAGTTGCTGATCCCGCGGATCGCAGCTGTCGGTACCTCGTTCAGCCCCCTACCGTGCCAGACATGGCATAGCTACATGGTTACCAGCGCCCACCGCGTGGAGGTAGAGGTAGGTGCCGACGGGCATGCGAGCGCATCCCCCTCCGGGGCCGCCGCCGCTGCGCCGCCGGCGGGCGCCGTACTATTCTGACATGTAGCGGGGAAAACCGTCCACGGGCGAATTAACTATCGCACGAGAGCGACCGGCGGGGAAGGGGACATGCCAACATGGCTGCCAACGGCGTGTAGGCACTCGAAAGAAATTGTCGGGCGCTATCGTGTCGACTCCCCCCCCTTCGCCGTGGGCCAAGTTAGAACCTCGCTAAGACAGATGAGCGGTGCGGCGTTGCCTCGGGATAAAACAAAAAACAATACTATTTAAAATACGCGCGGGCCGAGGTTTCGTGAATAGATTTGAATTTGGTTTGAAACCACATCCGGTCGATAGCATCGGTGAGCTGTGAGCCTGGTGGTGTAGACAACCAACCTAGGGCGGCCATATGTGACCATGGGCGGCTGGTGTCGGTAATGTTTGTTCAAGCGAGTATCCAAGTTGCACGCTCTTCTCCTTGGGTGGCGAAGGCGGTACTGCTAGCCTAGGGCGGTCACGGGGGGCCTTAGGCGGCTAGCGTCGGTATTGACTTATTAGCGAGTATCCAGGTTGCACGATCTTCTCCTATTTTGGGGCTGTCGTATTTCGGAGGTCTGACTATCCCGGGTAACGTTGTAGGGGGGCCATAACGTGTTGGAGTTTGGAAGTACAATAATTACACGGGTAGTCTAGCCGGCCCCGCTAGGGGGCCAACAGTGGGGACACAGGGGGTATAAAGAGAGAGATGGCGGCCGGCAAAGGCACCGGCAGGGCCGACCGCCACTAATGGGAAAATAGAGTACCGCTATTAGTACAACACTAAGTACTAAGATAAGGACTAGCTACCTTGTACATAAGCACTAGGTAATGCAATGCTAGTGCTAACAGGAGGGGGAGCGTGAGGGAGTCTTCAACTTGTAGGGTAGCGTGGTCTTCTTCGTTTATTCTTTGTGTCAAAGTTGAGGGGGCGATAAGGAATGCTTACACTCGGTGAGTGGCACTGCATGTTATCTCACCCTCAGCAAGTGCCTAGCACTTGCCTATCACAGGATACGCACTCACCTTGTGGTGAGCACACGCCAACATATGTTCCGAGCCTTTTGATGATATCTAACGCTCAGCAACTTGTCACCATCAGCAACCTAATCCTCTCTATTGTTGATTGGCTTATCATCTTATTGTGCTGAGTCACAGCCGTACTATCACGATGCTACTTGACCAACATTGCTGTGTAGCAACTTGATTACCACACAAAACCATGTCTCGCAACACTCCCCCTTGCTACGCAGGC
This sequence comes from Tetraselmis chui, assembly GCA_026401115.1. NCBI lineage: Eukaryota > Viridiplantae > Chlorophyta > Chlorodendrophyceae > Chlorodendrales > Chlorodendraceae > Tetraselmis > Tetraselmis chui. The sequence continues at coordinate 14,081 of JAPMLY010000539.1, forward strand.
AATCCCATGATGGCATTGCACAACTTGCCGTGCCTTGCACTCACTAATGGCTTGGTAAGCACATCAGCAAGCATGTTCTCCGTCGCACAATATTGCACCTCGATGTCTCCGCTCTCCACCTTCTCCCGACAGAAGTGGTACCTCACGTCCATGTGCTTGCTGCGTCCGGTCGTCATGCTATTCTTGCTGAGTGCAATACAACTCTGATTGTCCTCGTGAATTGTGATGGGAGACCCGGAGTCTTGGTGAAGCTCGTGGAGTAGTTGCTTCAAAAACATCGCCTCCTGAGTGGCCGCAGTCAGCGCCATATACTCTGCCTCCGCTGTCGACAACGCCACAGTTTGTTGCCGCTGACTTTTCCAGCTCACCGCTGCACCGTTGAGCATGAACACATACCCCGTACGAGAGCGGCGCTCGCCGATACCACTCGCGTAGTCAGAATCTGACCATCCTACCACCTTTGATGAGGGTGCGCCACCGTACATCAACACCGACTCTGCGGTCCCCTTGAGGTAGCGTAGCACCCTCTTGGCTTGCTCCCAATGTGACTGAGAGGGGCCGGACATGTACCTACTAAGGTGGCTAACAGCCATGGTGATGTCGGGCCGTGTGCTTACGGAAGCGTACAACAAGCTGCCGATCAAGCTTTGGTACGGCACTAGACCGGGAGGCAACCTTGATGTCGACGTCTCCACACAATTGCTCAAAGCATCGACCGCCATAGGTGAGCCCACTGGCTTGCAACCCATCATGTTGAAGCGCTCCAACATATCTAAGACGTATTGCTGTTGTCCGATCCTGATGGTGCGGCTGCCACGATCACGCTCGACTGTCATGCCAAGCAACCAAGACACTCGACCGAGGTCTTGCACGTTGAACCTTTCGCCGAAAGCCGACTTGAACCCAACGATGAAGCTACCCGCTGGTCCGACGATGATGCTGTCGTCCACGTACAACGCCAAGACATAAAGCTCACCCTCCTTGATGAAGACGTAAATGCCGGGATCCACCTTGGATTGGGTAAAGCCATACTCCTCTAGCCATGCTGTGATGGTCTTATTCCAGTTCCTAGGAGTTTGCTTGAGGCCGTACAATGATTTCTTCAACAAGCACACTCGCTCCTCTCCATTGATGTCGAAGTGACGGAATCCTTTTGGCTGCCTCATGTAGATTTCCTCCTCGATATCGGCCTCCAAGAATGCCGTCACCACATCAAGCTGCTCCACCTCCCAATCATTATAAGCAGCTAGCGCGAGCAACGTTCGAATAGAAATCACCCTCACTGTGGGAGCGAAGGTCTCGTGGTAATCCACACCCTTCTCCTGAGTAAACCCGCGAGCCACAAGTCTTGCTTTGTACCTCGTTATCTGTCCATTGGCATCGCGCTTCAGCTTGAACACCCACTTGGAATCTACGAGTTTGCGACCGGCAGGACAAGGGACCAATGTCCAGGTTTTCCGAGATACAAGCGAGTCGTACTCGCTCTTGATAGCTGCCTCCCACTCCCCCGATTGGGGACTCCTCAGCGCTTGCTTGTATGACACCGGCTCTTGAACAGTCGGGCTGCTGGCTGACTTAATAGCCGCGGTACTTCCCGTAGTCCATCCATCTCCCGAAGCGCCCGCTGAACGGAGATTATACCTTGGACTGGGTACGCATTGCTGTGGTGCGGCAGTGGATCGAAGATTATACCTTGGCCGTGGAGTCTCCCCCGAATGCGTGTCCCGTTCATCTTCCATCGACCCGGAATGCTGTAGCGACTCCCGTAGCGGCGACTCCCCCGAAGGTGTATCCCGTTCTTCGCTACACATGGTGCGCGGGATGTTGTCCTCTTCATCATCAATGCGTTGCTCCGCATTGCTCTCCCCCATGGAGAGGACTGCAGCCTCATCAAACACCACGTTACGGCTGCTCACCACCCGACGAGTAGCAGGATTGTACACCAATCACGCAGGTGATTCGGAAGCATAGCCCACAAAGACACCCTTCCACGCGCGATCGTCAAGTTTGCGGCGTTGAGACTTGTCAACGTGGACATAGGCCGGACAGCCGAAGACCCGCATGGAGCTCAGATCAGCTCGTCTACCGGTCGCCAAGGTGAAAGGTACACCGCCGGCTCCGCTACTATGCACACGATTGCGGACATGCACCGCAGCGGCCATCGCTAGAGCCCAATACGATTTAGGCAGCGCGGCTTGCCGGATCATTGACTGCGCCATCGGGACCAACGTCCCCCACTGCCGCTCAATCCGGCCATGTTGCCAATGCGCGTAAGGGGCAGTGATCTCCACAGCGATGTTGAACTCATCCAAGAGGTTTCGGAAGGCAGCACCTAAGAGCACCGTGTCACTGTCCACCCGAAGACGACGAGCCGTGTGCCCAAGAGAACGGATGGTAGTCAACATGCGACGGAACGAGGCGGGAGCCTCATCCTTGGAGCGGACCGCATCATGCAGCACGAAACGGCTCCGGAAATCAACCGCACACAAGCTGTACCGCCGTCCTCCCAAGGATGGAACACTCATAGGCCCGCAGAAGTCTAAGCCGAGGACCTCAAAGACACCAACGTTCCGGTCAGCCGGCTCACGAGAGATACGGCGGACGTGCGACTTACACACAGCACACGTCTCACAGAAGCCCAACTTCTCCGACGCAGAAAACGCCACACCCTCCACCTGAGTGGCCAAGAGCCCGTCCAATTGCGACTCGCCAAGATGACCGAGTCGGGAATGCCACAACCGTTTTTCCAATGGCGCAGTGGCGACCGAAGCGGTAGGATTCGACGAAGCAACCCGCGCCGGCAACCACACCAACAAATGCGCGCGCTCCAACGGAACCACCACGCCACCACCATGACCGGCATGAAGACGAAGGTGGTCTACGGGATCAGCTAACACCACAGAATGACCTTGTCGCCGAGCTTGGGTGAGGCTGAAAAGCCGATGGTAAGACCACGACGCACGACGGGATAGCTCAGGAACGTGGAGCACATTCTTAAGCGTGGCAGGAATCTCCTCTCCATCTTCAGCCTTCACAATGATGCGGACCGAGCCTACTCCAACAGCGCGGGCGCTGATACCCTTCACCCAAAGCCGGTGGGTGAGCGCTCGATACTCGCAGAAGTCACGGCGCACACTAGTCATGTGATGGCTGGCGCCGCTGTCGGCCAACCACATCCACGTTTCCCCATCGCGCTCGAACATGTGTCGAGCCTCGGAGAATGGCCTCGCAGGGATGGCTGTCACGTCCATGACCGCCGGAAAAGCAACCGGGGAGTCCACTTGCGCAGAGTTACCTCCGGTGTTGTTGACTGGGCACTCGGACCTGCGATGGCCCTTCTTACCACAGCCATAGCAAACACCACGAAAAATTCTCGCTCCGCCTCTGCCATATGAGGTACGACGAGTAGTCGCAGCTCCTTGAAGAGATTTCAGTTGGTCTTGGAGCTCGGAGACTTGCCGCTTCAAAAGTTCAGTCGTTGAGTCATCATGAGACGCTGCAAAAGCCGTAGGCGTTGGGGGCTCCGTTGTATGTGATTGCGCACGACTCTCGATGCGCATGCCCTTTTGACGAAGGTCACGCTTGACGGTATCCATGCTGAGGTCGTGTACGTCCCACGTGTCGGTGATGGAGTGGTATTCGCTGCGCAGGCCCTTCACCAAGTACATGATGATACGCCGGTCTTGGACGACGTCCCCAACTCGGGCAAGCTGTCGTTACAGTCGAACTAACCGGTTCAGGTACTGAATGCCGCTCTCGCCGTCCGCTTGCGGCGTCTCCAAGTCCTGCAATAGTTCCGTACACCGGTAAATACCATCGTCCTCATAATGATTGACTAACGCAGTCCATGCAGTGTGGCCGCAGGTCTTGTCATCCTCGCTAACATTCTCGATAATGGAAAGGTCGTCCTCCGGCAGCGCAAGAATCAATGTGGAGTACATGTCGACTTGTTGTTGAGAGGAAGCGGCACCATCCGACGACAAAGCCGGAGCCCACTTTTGCATCAAGCCAAATGCACGGAAACGTTTCTTCCACACGTCAAAATCTCGTCTCTCCCCACTGAACTTGGGTAGTTTCACGGAGTCCATAGCAGGTACGTCGGATGCGCTCGCAAGAGCACCAGAAAATCAGGAAAAATGCCAACAAGAAAAGCACCAAGTACCGGTGAAGAGGCGGGCTACACGGCTCAGAAAAGGAGACGGCAAAGGGCTCCGGGGGTGGTCAAGTGATCGATATGGTAGAGGTTTGCACGGGTGTGAGGAATAGGCTTTGGTGGTAGGAGCTCTCCTTCCTCTAGCGGGGGTCTCGAGACGCGGTAGATACGTAGCGGCTGGGGGTTGATATAGTCGGACGTGAGGTGGATGGTAATTTTCTTGAGGGTGGCGGCATAGAGGAGGGAGAGAGGGGAGTTGAGGCTACGGACCACTTTGCGAGTGACCTTGAAGGTAGCGTCCGCTTCGCGCATAACGATGGCGCCGATCCCGTCCGGTCCGTTTGTAATAGGCGCGGCCTATGTCGGATAAGTAGAGACATCTATACCCGCGGGATTAGGGGAGGAGCAGAGTGTGTGGAGGCAAATTCGGCCTCGACCGGTATCCCGGTGGTTGTTGATAAAATCGATGACCGCAGTGGCCATCTTGTCGGCTGGGGGTAGGATATAATAGGAAAAGTCTATTTTTTCCACCATATTGCAGTCGAGGCCCCAATAATGGTAGAACTGTCGGGGAACGGTAGGGATGTAGTCGGTATGTGTGTTGTTCAGGGGGCAAGGCCTCTTACGGTGACGTGGGCGAGCGTGTCCCCATAGGTAGAGTCATGAGAGTGTCCTCGAGGGCGTCGATAATACAATGTGCGTACGGTGTTGACACGAGCTCAAAACGTGGCACTCGGCTTGGTCAGTGCAGCTTGTAGATGTCCTTGGGCTCGAGGGCGTGGAGTGGGGTGCCGCGGGGGAATAAATGACTGTGCTTGGGTAGGGAGGAGTGTACGTACTCCTTCCATGCTTCGTCAGTGGCTGGTATAGTCTCGACGTTAGGGAGTTGTGTGTAGCCGTCGTCCCATAGGTAGGCAAGGGCGGAGATAAGGAGTTTCTTGGCTTGGCAGTTTTCGAATCCCTGCAGTTCCGGGCCCGAAATCCAGATGTTGTGGCCGCCCTTCTCGGCGTCGTTCATGTAAGGAGCCCCCCAGATAAAAGTTTTGCATGGGCTGCCTTCATGGTCGGTGAGGACTCGGGTTTTATCGTGGAAGTGGGTTTCCCGGTGTACGAGCTCCTTTGCGACCTCCCGGCGGTTAAGGCGAATTAGGAGTCGGCCAGATCGGCCGCACACTACGTACCCCGTCATCGAAAATAGATACTAGGTCGGCGTATACAGAAGCTCCAATAAAATACCCGTGCATAGTTCCTGGCGCTAGTCTTGTTTCGCTGTCCTCAGAGAACAACCATGACATGCCGTCGGCTCGTTTTGCTTCTAGCGCTATGGCCTTTATCATCAGTAAATTGCTTGCCGTAGTTGCAGGACAAACAATTGGCGTGGAACCCCCCGGCTTCACTGGGACGCCATCGTGGTCGTCAAAGGCAGGGCTTGATGATGACATCCCCGCTTCCAAGCGTACAACTGCGGTCACTGCTTGTGTGGCGAAATTTGCAGCGCCTTTCGTGTCACGGAAGTATCCCAAGAGAAGGGATGGATCTTCAGGGTTTCTAGCGTTGCTGTCTTTGGGAAACTTTTTGGCAAAACTTCACGGATACGACGTCTCCCTTCTCGCCGCTATCGCCGAGTGAGTGCAGCCATCACGATCACCCTCATCAGCATTGCCCTTTTTATTTGACATTCTTCATACGTTTGACCATCGAACACATTGACTAGCTTCGCAGAAATCACAGTCATAGCGACGCTTTGTAACAATGCATCTCTACTACTAGAAGTTAAATTGACTAGCGATGCGTGTACTTCGTGATCCCCGTCGTCGCTAGCTGCTACCACGGGGAGGGGCGCAGGTCTCATCCGTCGTGCTTCAAGGCAGTCAACACAGAAAGACAGACATTGATTACTAATGTGTACGAAATGTTGTTCGCAGGATGAAGTTCCGTCACGCGGAGGTCCGAGTGAGGGTGCTGCACTCTTTCATACCGGCGCTATACGAGGTGCGCAAGGGATAGTGCAGCTTGGGACTGTCGTCGTTTACAATTACCCAGCATCGACGTCAGTGTAAAACATGTCCGGAGCCGCGAGAGGGCGAGCCGCTCAACAACAACTTCGCATGCTATCTCAATATTACGGATCCGTACTTTAGGTATGACAAATAGTGCGTACCGTCACATGTACGGGATTCTTCATCATCCGTTTATTGCCTCTAACATTGTCCGCGTGCGTGAGGTTTGATGCCAAAAATACTCCTCGTTTGATGCCACGAGTATGAAGAATATGATAGATAGGCATCTTAAAAACTGCCGCTTGTGTTTCTTGCAAGGACGCAATGACCGTCCTAACTCAGTATAAGGTCGAAGACACTGCGTACGCGTTAGCGCAACGGTCTTGGAGCCCCGCCACCATTCAAGCCATCCGCATCCGCACTGTCTTCCACATAATTTCAGGCCACATGGTGTGGTTCGTGAAGCGGAAGAAAAAGAAGGCGCAGTTCCATTGTTCTTACCAGGACGGAGTGGACAACGGTATCTGGTGGTCCTTCTTGACTATGACCACGGGTGGGGCTCGTCGACCGCTCTACATGCTATCGGGTTGCTGACACTATTGATCCGATAATATAACTGCATATATTGTTTATTGAAATACGTATTACGAAGGACTGGAAATGATAATGTCTAATGTAATAGTAATATATTTGAGTATTTGTCAATTGTTTTGTGTTGCCGCCGACTCAGTGGGCTACGGTGACAAGGTGCCAATCACCATACCCTGCCGCAAAATAGCTTGCGTTTGGATGATTACCGGCGTTGTCATGTTCAGCATCTTCAACGGCGCCGTGATTTCGGTGATTGCGCAGATTGCAGTGGAGGCGGCGAACCTCACTGGGCCGTCCGATTGGTGGTTGGCCGACTCTCGCCTATGTACCCTCTCCGGATCCTTCGAAGAGTATCTCCGCGCGCATGGACTGCGCGACAAAACCACCTTTGCGCAGTCATTGCAAGAGTGCTATGAGCTGTTGGTCAATCGAAAGGTGCGGTGACCAGAACGAGTAAGGGCATAACGTTATCGCGTGACGCCCCGAATACGCAATGAAGTCTTACAAGAAAATCTTATATTACATGTTTTTGTGTTCATTATTTGCTATAATTTACTAGATGAATAGCCCACCCGGTCGCAATCACCGAAAAGTCCGCCGCAGCCTCGGAAATGTTTCCGGACGGAAAGCAGCACTTCAAAGGGGTGAGTCGGTGGGTGGTGCTGCTCCCGTTGAGTGGGCTGGGTCCGGCGACGACGAGAGCCCCCCCCCACCCCGGCCCCGACCACCGGGGCGTCTAGACACAGAAGCCCCCGGGCACGCACATACAAGCTCACCTATACCTCGAATATTACGTAGGAGGGTGTCAATGCCCGTGAGTGCGTCCTTTCCGGACGTAGAGAGCCAAAGACGGACTCGAGGTTAGACAAGAGACCGGATGCGAGCACCGGCCGCCGCCGGGAACGGTCGGAGGAGGAGGCCGCCAAAGAGGTGGATTGCCAGAAAGCTCCAGCGGCACGAGAGTCCGTTGAGGGAAGGGGGGTCGCATATTCGAGGGTGCCTTGTAGGGCTGAACTTAGGTAATCTCACGCTGTCGCACAAACCCCCCGGGCCGCAATGACGGGTTTGAGCCCCAATAGGCAAGCGACATGGTCGTTGTCGGAGCACCATGGGGCAAGAGTAGCAGCACGAGGGGGAGATCGGAGAGCAGCCTCTCGGCGGAGTGCGGCAGCAGATAAGGGCATAAAATCTTGTCCATGAGGTAATGGGGGTCCATGATATGGAGGTAGGGAGTGAGGGGGGTAAGCTCCGGTTCAGCTCGGGGTGGGGAGGGGGGTGGAGCCAAGGGGGGGAAGTCCACCACATGCAAAGGGGGGGTGACAGTTGTTCGGAGGGGGCGTGGTCCAAAGTGCGGCGGACGGAAGCAGCCATCATAGTCATGAGACGGCATTGGAGAAACGGGAGCGGCCACACAATTTAGGCATGGAGCGGTAAGACGGCGAGATCGGGTGGCAGATAAAAGGTGATCGCCCGAGGCACAAAGGGAAAACAAGATCGGAGAAGAGATCACGAGGTGGCGAGCTTGGCGACGGTGTGCAGAAGTGGAGGGGCCATTGCCAGTTATGAACATGTTAGTGTGTCTAGCAAAATTAGAGCGCCATTTACGGCCCGCAAACCGTATGCCACACGGGGCGCAAGTGTAACATTCCCCCCGCGACGGGGACAGAACTCCCGATGCACTTAGGCCCGGCTCAAACCCAAAAGCTCCGGCCCGAGCACAAGTAGCAGCAGCCGCAACTCGCCGCCTACCAGAAGCATCATATGGCAGCCGACCAGTTGCAACTCTCCGCCCGGCAGCAGAAATACCCTCCCCACTGGCACGTGCAATTGCATAACCGGCACCACCGTCAATCCTTTCTCCACGAGCCGTGGCAGTACGGCCAATCGCCGACCAACACTTGTAGAAGCACCACTAGCAGCGCCATCACCGGATATAGCTCTCTGTCGAACAGCCCATGCAGCAGCAACCGGGCGCGGGCTAGCACAAGCAGTTGCATAAGCACCACCAGCGGCCCTACCACCAGACATAGCTTTGTGCCCACTAGCACCAACACCAACAGTAGCAACTCGGCGTGAGCCAGCCCCGGCAGCCGCAGGTCCCGCAGCACCACCAGTAACAACACTAGTAGCGGCATCAGCTGCAGCCCCACTCGCCGCAAACCCCCCGCTCATGAACGACGGTAGCAACGGCCGAGCGCCAACCACCACCAACATGTGCAAGGGCGTCCCCGGCAGCAACACGACCAGCTCCTTGGCCATCAGGACCACCAACAACAGTTGGCCACGAATCAGCACCGGCGGCTGCTACAACACCGACATCACCACATGCAAGGGCATCAGGCGGTCGCCAACCGGCACCATAATCCACCCCAGCAACACCGCAACATGTAGCAGTACCACCAATTACATCTCTGCTTACGAATACTAGCACCGGCCGCCAACCAGCATCCTCACATGCACCAGTAGTACCACCAGTAACAACAACAACACCAACACTAGCAAGGCCAAGCCCACCATCATCAATATCAGCAACATCAACATGTTGCCATCTAACAAGAGTGGCTCCACCTGTAGTAGCAGCACCACCGGAAGCACCACCGGGTGCAACCCTTTGCCCACTAGCGCCAATAACAACACCGATAACATCACCACCAGTTGCAACCCTCTGCTTACGAGTACCATCAACCGGCCGCCAACCAACATCAACACATGCAGCACTAGTACCAGCAGCAACACCGCCAATAGTAGTAGCAACACCAACAAGAGCAGGGCGAAGCCCACGAGCAACAACAATTGAAATTGAAATTAAAATTGTTTACAACAATACCAATATAAACCGGTTGTTGTCTATGGCCCCCCCGTGCTAAGCCAATGTGGACTCATAAGCGTGAGATAGACCGTGAACCACTAATCCCAACCTCTCCATTGGCAGTGACGATACCGTCTAGAACATACACCTAACAAGGTATTTATCATTTTTTGATCTATACGTTTTTTTGGGTACAGTACGAAGTAAAAAGTGTCGCTAGTCTCCACGATACGCGGCATGCTCCCGACGGTGCGGGGATTTTGATCAGCGAGGCTGGTCACCGTGAGCTGGTCGAGGCGAACGTGCCTAACCTCGGGTACCGTGCAACTCCCGTCTTGCCGGAGCTAGGGGGAAAGGCACGTGAAAAACCCCCTCGCTGAGATCGTCGTCGGTCCCGTCTCGATCCTTGCTCTTCCCCGCCCGAGGTAGTAGTTGCTCCTCCCGACGCACTTCGCCACCTAGCCGAGTCTTCCCTCCTCCTTCGGGGGTTGGGAAGAGTAAATAACTAAGTTGCACACGGTGTCCGGCAGGCTCTCCTGCCCCCGTGCCAGACTTTCTCATGTCCCATGTCCTTGTTCCGTCTGTTTCTAACACCCATCTTATCGCGCCATGGCCGGACGGACCCTCCCCCGGTGGTTTATGTTGTTAGGGGGCTGCCTTTACGAGCAGTGTGCCGCTACGATTACCCTAGGCACACTGCATGAGGCAGCATGTCGATAACCGGGTACCGACTAGGGGAGGGTTGGGGGTTGGACACATGGATCGAGTCGCCGAACCACAAAAGATGTTGGGTACGGGAATATTCTTCCAAAAGCCCCCCGTACCGGGTTTTTCCGGCGGCGGTCGATCCTAAGGATCGCCGCCGCCACACCATGCCGCTCCTCCGACCGCGACCCACCTCCGTCATGCGTAGCTTCATGCCTCGCCCCTAGGGTAGACTTAAAACTCTCGCAGGGTTGGCGGCTGCTAACGAGCGCCATGCCCTAGCGCTGTTTCCCAGCTAACCGCCGCCAGCTCCAACACCCTCGTCCCACCGATGATCCGTCCGTACCCTTCCTTGCCAAAAAACAATCCGCAGTCCTCGTACCCGCCGCGACGGGAGAGTATTTGTGGGTATTTAGTTGATGAAAGAACATATCGGACTGGCCGAGCGGGAGATCCCCGTGTTGGTGTACGGATATTATGTTTTTCCAAAACCCTCCGTACATGGCTTCCCGACAGCTGCCGATCCCGCGGATCGCACCTGTCGATACCTCGTTCAGCCCCCTATCGTGCCAAGCCTGGCACGGCTACGGGGTTACCAGCGCCCACCGCGTGGAGGTAGAGGTAGGTGCCGACGGGCCCGCGAGCGCAACCCCCCTCCGGGGCCGCCGCCGCTGCGCCGCCGGCGGGCGCCACTAGCATTAGTAACAACATAACCAACTTGGCGCCATCTAGTAGCATTACCTCCCCTTGTAGCAACAACCGCACCAGCACCCACAGCAAGATCTCGAAGCCTACTAGCACCAATAGCAGCACCAATAGCCAAAACACAAGTTGAAGCCCCCTGCCTACGAATACCAGCAACCACCCGCCAACTAACCCGCCGACCGAATACGAGCAAGCCCTGAAACCCACCATACGTTAAATTTATTAACCTTTTTCTCTACTGCGCATCGCTACGATGGGTACATGAGCATTTATTTTGATTATAAAACAACATACTCAGACAGAAAGGGTGTGTGTGTTTAAAAAAAGTATCACGACTATGGGCCTCAATGGTTCTAAAAAAATTGATTATTAAAAAAAATACAGATTGAGAGATACAGGTTGTTCGATGCGTGGGTGATTACAAAAATACAAAGAACGACGGGCACAACTCCTGGCTACTCGTAAGTAATGTGTGTTTCGCTAGCGATGAAAGTCTGTTTTTAGGGACTAAAGAGTCTGCTTTTAAAGGCAGAATTTTTACGGACCGATAAAGGCCCTACACGTAATTCTTAGTTCGCACGGAACAGGGAAATGCCAATATTTTTGGACCAGTGACAACGAAAAAAAAAAAAAAGTGACAACGAATACCATTTTCAAAACTGCCGACCTCTCTTCCACTTCGGCCTGGATGCCCACTGTTACTCGCCGCGAAGCGGTGCTTGTCCAGCCCTTATCGCGCCCTCGCAGTAGCGGTGGTGGTTAGCACAGTTACCCATCAGGCCAGGTCTGCCCTTTCTGTCAATCTCTCAGACTCTCACAATAATTGTGCGATGAGTCCCAAGCAAAGCTGCGAGTTGTCTCAGGCCCTAGCGGCAGCGGGTCGGGTTGTGTTTAACACCGCCAGCACTGCAGTTGGGCAGAAACTTCCGTCCTTGTCCAAGATTGCCGTAGTTGTTGGGCAGCTCGATGAGGTTCGCGCAGCCGCGGCTGACCTCAACAGCGCGTGTGCGGTCTTACTGGAAGACACCAAAGTGGAGTCGCATACCACAGCGGGTGTCCAGACGGAGGTCCTGGTAAGCTCACACGCATTTACCCTACCATCTTGTTCTCAACGGCTCGACGAAGCGCTACACCCAGATCATAAAACACAGTACGCGTTCTTTAGTCGGGGACGCTTGGATCGCGGAGCTCCTCGTTCGGCTTGTGAGATATTGATGCGGCGGCGCAACTTCGACTCGTTGCAAATCTACCCACCCTGTTTCCCCACAGTTCGACCCTACTACCAAGCGCAAGATTACCTGCGTATGCATACCGCCGGGCGTGGGCCGCTTTACTGCGCCTGCGCGCCCCGATCTCGTCCACAAAGCCCTCGCGGGAAAACTGAGCGGCAGCGGCGTCCTGATCGGAAGTCAGAAGGTACCGATACAAGTACCCGTATATTATGCCAGTGTAGTCACCACATCATCTGTTCATGGGTACGAGCGCCGTTTACAATAAGTGACCTAGACCATCTGCGGCTAAGCAGGTGAACGAGTTTTCTGTCTGTCTTCGCCCCTTCCTGGCCTCGAATAGGTCGATGATGCGGTGGCCGTGGCGCTAGCTGTGGCCCGCTGCGCGCCGCCGCTGTCGCTGAAGAGTGACAAGTCAGACAAGTTAGAGGACATCCAGGTTTGGTTCGCCTCGCCCGCCGTGGACGAGATAACGGTGGGAAAGTTGCAGGTGGTGGCAGATGCCATCCGCGCGACGCAGCTACTGGTGGACGCGCCTCCGTGCCGTCTAAATACTGCTACGTTCGAGGCCTTCGTGCGCGAGCAGTTGACTGGAGTGGCGGGCGTTGACGTGGAGGTGATCTGCGGGGAGGAGGTCGCGGCGAAAGGGATGGGTGGGCTGTATGGGGTGGGGAAGGCCGCCGCTATGCCTCCTCGAATGCTCATCCTCACCCACAATGCGGCCGCGGGCGGTGAGAGCGTGTGCCTGGTAGGCAAGGGCATAGTGTACGACACCGGCGGCCTTTCCATAAAGAACACGCTGGGCATGTGTGGCATGAAGGTACTCGCCGTAAAAAATCTCCAGAAAAAAACAACTCCCTCAACATCTTTCCGTCTTCAGTTCCGAGTCGCTCGTTTTGCGGATATCATTGCGATGCAGCTACTGATGATAAGTGCGAGTCTCGTTTTAACCGCTCGCTGTGCTGGCGCGGCGGCGGGTAGTTTGACATGGGCGGCGCGGCGGGTCAATTCGGCGCCTTTTTGGCCGCCGCTCGACTCGGCGGAATCGGCGCGCCGCTGCATTGCGTGCTTTGCCTGGCGGAGAACGCGGTGAGTGAGCACGCACTGCGTAACGACGACGTGATCACAATGTACAGCGGGTTGACGGTGGAGGTGAACAACACGGACTGCGAGGGGCGGCTGGTTCTCGGTGACGGCGTCGCCTATTGCGCCAAGCACCTCTCGCCGCGGCTGGTCATAGACATGGCCACACTTACGGGCGCGCAGGGTGTCAGCACCGGCCTCCTGCATTCCGCGCTGTACTGTAACGATGAGACGACAGAGCGTCAGGCGGTGGCTGCTGGCCTCGCCAGCGGCGACTACGCCTTCCCTATCCTCTACGCCCCCGAGCTCCACCTCCACGAGCTGAAGTCACAGATCGCGGACATGAAAAACTCGGTAAAAAACCGCACCAACGCTCAGTCCTCCTGCGCGGGGTCCTTCATCCTTCGTCACCTCTTCCACGCCGGTTACACCGGCCCCGCCCTCCACATCGACATGGCTTATCCTGTCGAGAACGACAGTCGCGCAACCGGCTATGGCGTGGCCCTTATCTCCAAACTCCTCAATATCATCTAAGACCCCCCCGTCGCTGAATCATTGTAGGATTTTGCTGTTTGTGTCTCTCTCCAAGTTTCCTGTGTTTGCATGTCATCTTATTTTCCATGCACTACGGGCCAGTCCAGCCGTTTGGGTGTGGCAAAGCGCAACGAAGTCGATACACTCAGTCTCCGTGTCCCAAGCCTTCGACCATCACCACTCATCAATGCTGCACCCCTCTTTCTCAATCATCAGCAGCCGAATCAATTTCTAGCCTTTTTAGTTAATGATTTTAGCATGTTCATATAGAATAAGATAAAACACATGAAAGGGCGGCGAGTGGCCTCCGCTTGTCGCCTCTACGTGTTGCATTCTCGGCGTGGCCTTGGAGTTTCCTTAGTTTAATTTGCTGGTTTGTGCACAATGTAGTGCTTTCCTTTTGCTGTGCTTTGGATTCCGTGATCCTCTTGTCACTCTTGCCCCCTTGTTTCCCCTCCCACTTTCCCTGTCCGTGCTCATCTCGTTCTTCTTGTAAACAATATTAATAAAACACATGAATAATAGTACTTATACCAAATGATAATAAGGTTTCATTTCAAAATATTTTTACATTTTGTTTTTAATCAAATAGCTGATAAAACCATAAAATTCAATATGTTTTTTCTTAAAGGCGGTTGGTATCCGTCTATATCATTATTCATTTTTCAATGCCCAACCTCTGACAACAGAATAAGAACAATGGTAGTAACCTCGCCCGTTGGCACAAGATCTACTAATTTCTGCGCTAGAAAAAGCACTTCGAGTTATAAAAGCAAAGGATAAACGAATATAAAAAGAGAGTAAATGACTGTAAAAACGGTTTGACATTCATTGTGTTTAGGAAGCTCAGTTGGTTAGAGCAAAGGACTAAAAATCCTTGTGTCGGTGGTTCAAGTCCACCTCTAAACATGATGATGAGTTTCAACTTCCTCTCATCTGCATCTTTCCTACCACACATCCCTTGCGTACATCTCAATGCTGGTCATGTACACTCTTCCCATAAAGTCCGTTACTAGCGGCACGCATTTAATTACCCGCCACGCACAGCCGCGATGGCCATGCAATTCGATTGGGGGGTAGAGTAATGACTTTCGAACAACACACCACGGCGCGTTGCTCACTGACGTGAGCACCTTTACCGGCACGCTCCGATTATTGTGGGCACACACGTTGGATTTGCGGCCGAAATTTTGCATGCCGAAATTTGTGGATGTGCATGTTATGCACGCCTCTATGCGTGGCTCGGTGCACGTAGTGTCGCGATAAGCCGGGAGACTACTCGAAATTGGGCTTTAAGCATGTTTGCACAATTGCACGAGTATCCGCCGAGTGTGTTGCGCCCGGCCGCCTACAGAGCGGCAATACCGGGAATGGCATATCGTGTGCACTAGGTTTTCTTGCCGAGTGCCCGAAAATACAGGCAAGGAGCACGGGCTAGGGACCTATTGGGCTTGAGGGACGGTTGACTTGGAGTGTAAGCACCCTAGCGCGCGGATTGCTGGCCTTTCAAGCTTTCGCACCGCCGGGCGTGAAATATGGCGGGGAGCTTTCAAAGTACCCTAGCACGGGCCTTGGTTTGGCATGCTGCAAATGGCACGGCACCATGCCAACATGGGGCATGAAATGGGTGACGCCGTGAATAGACGAAATATAGAGCGCTGATTGTTGAGCGTATTGGCGGAGCGGGTGTGCGGGTACCACCTGTCCAAGGGTTGCTAGCCCCGCGCGAATGTGGCAGATTTTGAAACCCTAAAAGCTTTAGTTGGCTGTACGAGGGCCTAGATGGCATCGGACGGCGGATTTGACGCGAAAACCGGCCGGTTCGCGTAGATGAAGTTGAAAACTTATATTTACTTGGGGGAAGGGCTTCCATTTGCAACTTGGTTTGCTCGAATCGGACACCGTACGGCAAAGTCATGCTTTTTTTAAGCCTCCCAAGCTGTGTGTTTCCGGCCCCTATCCCACCCACGTCAAGCATCTTAACGGCACATGCCATCACACCCACGTGCTCCCATGTTTGCGGACAGCATGCTGGGACCATAAAAATCGCGTGTTGTGTCGCCGATTTCGGGAGTTTTCACGAGCCAAAGTGTGGAAAATCCGAATTCCGGGGCGCCCGAATCAGGGTATGCCCCGAAATCGGGGTTGACCCGCAAACCCTAATACGTCAGTTCGTAGCCGTGAAAGGCCCCATTTGTGCCCCGCTTCCCCCTTAGCCTCACCGTCAACACAAGTTTCGGCCCGCCTTTTCAACGAGCTTAAGTACAGTTAAACCCTATAAACCCTACATGATAAACACCCGCCCTACGCGAAAGGCCCTATTTCACTAGTAACGGACTTTATGGGAAGAGTGTATATCCCCTTCAGCCCACTGCCATAGAGACGGGGTGCCCGACTGCTGAGTAAAAGGATGCGTGTTGCCAGCCAAGGATTATCTCATAAGTTAAATGGCCGACACATACATCATACACACGAGCCAACTGTCGTAATACTAAATACTACAATATCATAAATTACTGTGCTTGTTCAGACGGCGGCTCTACTTCCTGCCACCCCCCTCCTCCGCGCCCTTACTCGGCTCCACATCGATCACGGCATCCTCCGCATCCCAAAAGCACTCCACCTGGACACCGTTCAGCCCGCGCACGCCCCTCTCCGGCTGAAATGAAAACACGCCCTCCCTACCGTCTACAGACTTCGACACAGCCCTCGCCTCTCCCCCTTCTGCACCCACCACCTCTTCCCTGTGCGGCCCACTGCAGCGCTCCTCTGCAACGAGGGTCGTCACCTGCAGCCCATTCTTACCCACCACGCTCTTGTTGCGCAGCGACGACTCCAGGTGCGCCACGCTGCTGCTGTTAAGCTGACCTCGTGGGGGAATACCTCCGCTGCTACTTGACACATCACCGATGAAGATTACACCCCCGGTAGTGGAGGTCGATGCACGCGGCTCGCCACCAGACGCCACCCCAGTCAACGTCACCCGCGTCGTACTGCAATGCGGTGTCTCCACATTCGCACTCATCGCCGACGGTACCCTCTCCGCATATACGCCACCGCCTCTGACGCCACTGTTGCTCACCCGAGCGCCATCACCGCCACCACCATCACTGCCTCTGCGTTCATTTCCTGCCACACGGCTGTTAGAGGTGCCGTTGACTTTGCTCTTGCTTCCACTGGTGTTGAGATCGCTGCTGCTGGCGCTGCTGCTGGGACTGGACGATGCGCTGCTTGCGCTCTACAATACAAACCAGAAAACGGTAAGCGACCCAAGGGTGGCAAAAAAGCTCGCCTTCATAAAGAACGGTTTACACACAAACACTCACAGAAGGGCTTAAAAAAGGAAACAAATCCACAATAGCTCACAAAAATGGTTGCGCATTGTGCAGCCCTGCAATGCTCAACTGATTTTGTGATGGACTACAATTGCTCCCCCCTCCCCCCCCCCCCCTCTCCTCCGCGCCAAAAAATGATAAAACAACCATAAAGTAGGTGCTGATGGACATAGTGTTGGTTCCTTCAACCCCGCCCCCCCACACTCATCACCATTAAAAAAAAAAACACAACAAACAACAAAAAGCGGACTCTGATGTATCTGGTGATGAGTAACGGCTTCGATGATTACCCGACCGTCCTCCCATTCTCTTCTCATTATCCCTTAAGAGTAACACCACCGCCACCACAGATGCTACAAGGCATACCTGCATATGAGCATTTGCTCCATTGCGAGGCGAAGAGGGCGGGGCGGCGTCAGGTGGGGAGGCTCCAGAGGGGGGCGAGCTGCTGCCTGTGGTCTTCGCGTTGTTGTCGCCGCTGTTTCGGACGGCGGGCGGCTGCTGTCCGTCCCCTGTCGCGGCGTGGCTCCAGTTGAAGGAGAGGAAACGGAGGACGCGGCGGCCCGCGAGCTTGAGGTCGTTCCAGAGGACATCCAGTCGGAGAATAAGGAGCTCAAACAAGACGGTGACCAACTTTCGGATGGATTGGTCCAATTCTGCAACATCGGACAGCGGAACGCCGCTGTCGGACGTCTTCTTGACAGACTTCACCTTTTCATCCGACTTTGACGCGGCGCCATCTCCCAACCCGCCGCGGAACAGCTGCCAAGATTGCATACAAAGTGCCAGTCTCTGTCAGTGGCAGTTCAGTCGCTTATTTCGAAATGGTTTAAGATGTCTCAAGTGATTCCTCTTCATCTGCAAGCAAATACAAAAAAACCACCGCGCCAGTGGAAAGGGATGAGGGAGGCAGCTAGGGTAATAAGACGGGGGGGAGTAGAGGGCATACTTTGACTGCAAGCGCGGTTCCCATCACCACAGCTGCGAGGGCGGCGCCCACGAGCCAGGTGCCGTTCTGAATGGAGCACGGAATGGGAAGGCTTTAGAATTGAGATGGCAAGAGGGGTCACAGGAAAAGAAGGAAAGTGATAAGAGAGGAAGGGGGTAGCGATGTTGGGCTCGCACGGTGGGGGTATGTCCTGAGAGAGGGCCAAAGTCCGGCATGAAGCCCACGACTGGCACAGGGAGAAGAGCAGCAGAGGCAAAGTAAGGGAAGAGAAAGAAGTAAAGGTAGCAGAGGGTGACGATGCTGGTCATAGATTGCAGACGCCCCCCAACCCTTTCATTTTTCGTTCCCCGCAGCTTGGTGGCTCACCAGCTGTTTTGCTGTTCTCCAGCCGCAGCGGCTTGGCTCCCACTGTGAGCGCTCGGCAGTGCACATTCATAAAGTCCAGCAGCGAGTTGGTGTCGCGCGGGCCTATGTAGCGCAGCGGCCCACCACCATCCTGCAACATCGTCCGTATGCAGAATTGAGTGGTGATGAGTGTTGGCCGTCGCAAATAAATACACACTCTCTCTTTCTCCCTCCCTCTCACACACACACACACACACACACTCCGTGCGCGCTCGAAGTTGTGTGTGTCTGTGTTTGTGGTGTGTGTATGTGTCTCGAACTCGGAAATGGTGGGAGGTATTAGCAGCTCGGGTGATGCGAAGGCACCTGTGGGAAGCCAATGATGGATGGAAAGCTCTCGACTCCCAATTGAGCTCGCAGCCAAAGGCGAGCGGCGGGTGAGTCGCCGCGGAGTTTCATGATCGCCACTCCGCTGTCTCGCTGCAGCCCCGTGGCGAGCTTCTCAATGTCCTGCTCAATGCTCTTGCAGTAAGGGCACCACGGCGCGTACACCACCAGCATCACGTCCTTGTCCAGTCCGCCCACCATGTTGTCGTAAAGCAGCTGCTCGCAGTCGTCCAACGCAATACTTTGCACCTTGCTTGACTTCGATGTCCACAGGTCCGGGCACTTTCTGCGCTCCGCGGGTGACATGGCCGGCCCTGTCTTGCATGCACCCTGTGAGGTTTCCCCCTGCTGCTGCGTCACCCCCGCTTTCGCCTTAGACTGAATCACTGTCGCCTCCGTCTGAGACTGACTGGACGCGACACCCTTCGCCACCTGTGCACCCTACGCGACGCAACGACGCCCAGAAGAGCACGACTCAGGCAAGTGAAAGCTCAAGTGATAAGGCATGGGGAAGAGGCACGACCCGCGCCTCACCTGAAAGGGAACCACCCCTGCCCCTTCGTCCTCTGCGACAACCTTCTCCTCGCGCAGGCGTTGCAGTGCCTCCGTCACTCCGCGTAAACTGCTCTTGAAGATGTCGGCCACCGACTGACTCAGAGCCCCGCCCACCTGCTCTACGTTGGGAAGCACCGGCTGACTCTTGGTACCCGCGTCCCCCATAGACTCGCCACCGGGAATTCGCAACACCTGTAGGTCAACACACAGGAAGGGCCAGGAACTCGAGACTGGGCCGGCTTTCTTATGCGGAGCCGCCGCTGTGCACGCGATGGTACAGGAGCAGCGAGGAATAGACAGCTCACCTGACCGTCTGAAATGATGTTGGATTTTGAATGCAGGTCGTTGGCCTCGCGAATGGAGGTCACCGTTATGCCGTGGTTGCGCGCTATCTCCCACAGCGTGTCGCCCGGCTTCACCGTGTAGCTCACGGCCGGCGCGGCGCTGGTATTGGACGCGCGAGCCACGACCGCGACAGCGCTACCGCGAAGGGGTCCAGCCAACCTCACCCTATCACCACGCACCAAAGCAACAACACAGGCATTTAGTGTCAAAGCGCTTCTTCGAAAACACTCCCTTCTCCCATCGCGACCATCCTCCATGCTGCCCAGGTCACGCCCCCAGCTCCCCATCGAGAGGGACGCCACAAAACGCGCCAATCACCGTTTTACCCGAACTGTGCCGCCGCCGCAACGAGACAGAGCCGCCTAGACGACAGGGCTGCTGAGCTAGGGCTATCGTTACAACAATGCTAATATGCTTTTGCCCTGCGTTCTCTTATGCCGTGTTGCGCCGCGCGCGCGAGAGTGTGCATGCACCGGAAGGGGGGGGGGGGATGTCGAGTCCGTCCAAAACGACCATCTGCAGTCGTCAGTGGAGCCCAACGACCCAGGTACCAGTGCCGGTGGACAGGCGGCTCACCTGTAGACCAGAGGCCTGCAGGGGCGGCAACTCCGAAGCTTGGACATGCCTTGCGGTCTAAGGTTGACGGGTGAACTCATAGTGGTGGCCGCTGCAGTCGGGGTTTCGTGGGTGATGTGAAGAGGTGGTTGGAATTGTCGACAGACTTCTTTGGTCAAGTACCACGCGTCCGTTTGAAAATTCAGCTCGGGGAAAATCGCCTCCGCCGATTTTCAAATTCCAAAAGTAAAGATGACCGCTAACAATATAATATGTCGATATCATATGTCTGGTCGGCAGGACTGAGAGCAACGTCTACCGGCAGCACAGGCTCTCCTTCCCTCTCTGACTTAATTATACAAAAAAAGACGCAGGTCCCGGTATCAGCTATCAATAGTCGAAGGGCTGAGAGGATGGTGTAGCGAGGCGCTGGCTGTCTCGGCGTCGCCCTTCGGACCGAGTTGCTCAACTTGGAAAAGATATGCTGGACAACGACCGCAGAGTGTTTCGTTTATGTACGTGTACCCGTATATGTACTACCCTTATACTCAGCATATCACGATACCATGTGCTCCCGTCGACCTACTTACAAGCAACACGGCGAGAACTCAACAACGATATCAGTGATGAATAATACCACGTTGTTAATCTTCCGAGTTCTTAGCTAAAGGAAAAGAGTTCAACATACAACCTTGGCCTTCAAATTTCCAAAGCACCGTATCGCCTACTCATGGACCAGAATGAAGGACATACATCACGGGGCAAATTGCCTGCTTCCTCATTAATCCAAATTATACGCCCTGCTGGATTGCCTAAAATATTGAACGCCGTATTATTATTACTATGGCATTGTTAACTAAGCAGCATTGCCGAGTTCACAATACGGCGGGGCAAGGTGGAGGCGTGCGGAACGAAGCATTGCGGACGGCGGGTACGCAGCTTTAATTAAGTGGTGATGGTGTGGACGGCAGAGCACGACATGAACTTACGGCGGAAGTACAAGACTGACAGACGTGTTCAATGTATTGCATTGCGCACATGGACCTCACTTGCCATGTGAACATCATGCACCGCAAAACTTCCACTACATTTGAGCGCACCTACTTCGAATCCCATCACTACATAGGAAACGAAGGCCCAACATGTCCAGATGCCCGACAAACCAAACTCAGGCACCAGAGGAGCCGCAACAACCCAGTGCAATAATCATTCGATACCCTTTCCTCACCGAGCTTTGCATTTTGCATACAAGACATGAATCCCAACCCCGACCGCCCCTTCACCTGCTTGCACCACCGCATCGAATACTTAAGAGACAAATCCATTATGAAACGTTCAATGGGTTACTGCGGTGACACAAAAGCCTAACCCTATATCGTCGCTAATTGACTGTCCTCGCGGTTGGCTCCATCACACTCCCCACGCCGCTCTACTCGGACCGAGTCTGCGAATTCCGCCGACTCGAGAACAGTTGCAACGGAGTGACAACAATGAACTCTGGCCTCTCCTTGTCCTCAGGGCAACTCACTGCGGTGTCGCTTCGCCAATTCCGCCCGTGGCCCACTCCACAAAGCAATACTCCCACCAAAGCACTTTGTCAAGCATAGCGGAATATACACTGTAGAGGGGCATCAGCACTGCAAACAACAAAATACACACACACACACACACACACACACACACACACACACACACACACACACACACACACACACACACACACACACACACACACACACACACACACACGTAGGTCGGACATTCCGTCAGAGCACCTCAGCGTGGTCGAAATTTCGCAAACATGAGGAGGCAGACGGATTGAATGAGCCGTATGGCAGGCGATTTGGGTAGGGCACCTGACAGCTTCCGCGTCCCCAGCACGCGATGCGCCTCTAACATCGGTTTCGCCGAGTCCAGGATGTTGTACTCGGGCATCATCTGACGCCCGAGGCCCTCTATGCAGAGCACGTTCACCAGTAGTGTGACGTAGTTGGCGTCCATACGCACGCGGTGGCTCCTGACCACATCCAGGCAGCCCCGCACCACTTCGCCAATGTCCACGCCTACGAGCCGAACATCAACAACAGATGAGGATATCGTGTAACAGTTTGTAAGGTGGCCCCCGGACAGGGTAACGACAGAATGAACAGCAAGCTCTTGCCCCACTTGCCTGTGTTGTAACCCCGGCAGCGATGACCAAACAGCTGCTTCATGTCGTGAACGAATTCGTCAGTGTCCGTGCACGTCTGATCCTCCGCAAACTGTAGAATATGCTGCGCCGCCTGCCACAATGCACCCGACCCCCTCATTAGTTGTATCATTAAGTCAGCGTAGGCATGATGCGTGCGTTCGTGCGTGCGTGCGCGCGCGCGTGTGGCTGTGTGTCTGTTGGTGTGTAAGTGTGTCTACGTGTGTAGATGTGTGAGAATTAAGGCAGCAACCTTCTCACCATCGCCCGCCCCAAACGACTGAAACAGACCGATGAAGTTCTCCTGCTCTTCTCGGTCCAACTGTGCCACCATCCCCGCATCGACAAGCACCAGCTGTGGAATCTGCAAGGACGCAGGCGGGCCAGCGTTGTCAGAGGCGAATGCACCCCAAACTACCCACAAGCAGTTGCAGGAGAACATGGGAGGCAAAGGATCTCCATGCTCACCCCCGACTCCGTGTACCGCAGCAGAATGTTCCCCGGGTGCAGGTCGGCGTGCATGAAATTGTCCGCGAGCAGCATTTGAAGGTAAATTTGGGTACCCTGCGAAGAACGTAGGACCTCCACTCACTTTTCACCACCACGACATATTGCTTTTGGAGCTCCCTTCTTTCCCACACATGCACGCACTCCTACCCTCACACTCGCACACCCACACGCACACACATGAATTCTTGCTCTCACTTTCTTTCACAAACACCCATACCCACACAAACACAGTACAACATGCATACATGCCCACAATATCCCCACTCCATACACATATACTTCGATAGGCCCATTCCTCCTCTCCCTCACTGCACGGCTCCATTCTAATGGAAACGCAAGCAGAAGTTATTCACTCAATAAGGGAGCATATGGACCTCACCTGACGGACAACATACTTCCTGACGTGTGTAGTAAGGTCGGCGTTGATGCTGTCTGTCACACTGGACGCGAACTCAAAGGACTCCACCAGCACGGCGGGTGTGACTAGCGGGTAGCAAGGCACAGGGAACGACACACCGCTGCGGCCCCAAAAGAGGTGAATAAATCGCGTCAGGTGGCGCGCCTCGGCGTCCAGCATCACCTGGTCTGCCATGGTGTGCGAAAACTGCGACAGCGACGACTCGAGGTTCATCCACTGTAGGGACTCAAACGAGCCGAGGAACGATGCGAGGCCACCCAGCACCACAAAGTCGTCCCGGATCTGCTCCTCCACCCCTGGGTGCCGCACTTTGACAGCCACAGGTTGGCCGTTGTACACCGCCTTGTACACCTGGGCGACACTGCCGGATGCCACCGGTGTGCGGTCAAACTCTGAAAAGACTTCATCCACGGGCAAGCCCAGCTCCTTCTCAATGATATGGGCAGTGTGTGAAAACGAATGGCACGGCGCCCCTGCAGCCAAACCAGCACCACCACAAGTGTGGCGTAAGCCTGTTCGTGGATGACCCACCGCATTTGTTGGGCATTGGCCAGCAAGGGCTTATGCCCCCCCACCCCCTCCCCCCCAAACACACACACACACCCCATCCGCATCCGCTCTTCTCATGCACGCTAGGGCTCGTGGAGGGTTCAGCATTGAAAATGGGGGGTGTGGTAGCTGCTGTTGGTTGTGCTGTGGGCAGTCGCCTTACCTGAGTGAAGCTTCGACAGCGCTTCACACAGTTTAACAGGGAACAAGTCAGTCCTCGTGCTTGCCCACTGACCCCACCTACAAGTGCACAGGACAGAGTGAGCGCTGCTCCACGGAACGAAAACAAACCCCCACCCTCGGCTCCCCCTGCCACCCTCACTCGTTAACTCGAGGGAAACGCACTTGATGAAGGCTGCTCCACCGTGCTCAAGTGTTGCGCTGAGAACATCGTACCTAACGTCAATTGGATGAGCGAGGATCAGCCAACAGGAGAACAAAAGGGGCAGCATGATGACAGGGTGTGGGGTAACCCTGTGCCACGCAGTAAAGGCACTGACCAAAGGTTTGTCAGCCGTCGACTGCCCGTGATGAAGACGAGCAGCCCTAGCAGCGCCGAGGGTGTGAACAGCATCGCGAGGTACGTTCCCCTCACCACCAGCCGCACAGTCTTCTTGACTTTCTCTATGGGCAAGTAGCGCGCAAGCTGGCTCTGCTCCCCCAGCGACCCACGTCCGTGGCTTGAGCAGACCTCTGGTAGCTTAGACCGCCTGGCGCTCTCTGCCATCAGCCCCGCCCCCGTCGCCAGCGTCCCCACCCCCGCATACTGCCACCACAATGGAGGGTGGGCCACCTCAGACTGGCGCGCTCTGTCTTGAGACCCGCACGTGAGCTTTGGGCTCTGTTTGTGTGAGGGGGTGGGGGGAGGGGGGAGAGCTCACCTGCAACCATCTGTAGGCAGCTATCACCAGTGCAGAGCTCGCTGCGGGCGTTGCAGCCACACGAGCCAGCGCCTATGGGAGCAACGGCAGTGTGATACTCAGACCTCTATTTTTTCGCGACGCACGCTTTCTTTCGCTATATCGTGTCACGTAGGGCACAGGGCAGAGGGGGGTGCGGTTAACGGCAGCGCTGTCGTTACCTGTGCAGCTGGAACGAAGGGAGCTGGGGAGGGCGTGTGTGCGGCTTTCGGAGCGTACGTCGAGTGAGGACGGCAGCTGCTGTTGCCTCCACTACTGCGCACCGACTGACGGACAGCATGGCCTCCCGCAGCACAGACAGAACCCGCCGACGATGACACCGTCACCGCTTGTACTTCCGCTGCGCATCTTCGGAGAAAGGCCTGGCAGGCAGTCGAGCCTAGCCGCCAGCCGCGGCTCATTGCACGTCACGTTCACGGCCGCAATTGTTGTGATGACAACCCCGACACACCACCACGTGGCTACGCCGTGCTGTTGGTCGAGATGCGGACGCAGCGCGGGCTGTGGTCGCAGGTCCAGCACGGGACCACAGCTGCCAGGCACTGTGCGGAAGGAAGATTAGAAACAGAACCTCACTTAGCACACGAGTACAAGGCGGCTATTTATACGAAATGGTCTACAGATTTGCTAGGGCTTCGTCCACCACGGCTATCCCCTTTACATGAACTCGGCCCTTATTTGCGCAGGCACCGGCGCATACCGACAGCCAGGTCGGCCAAGTCTTCGCCGGGCCGGACGCCTTCGCCTGCCGGGTACCAATACGGGTGAGCGTACAGGTAAGGTACCTTACTTTCTAATGACGAAATGAAATGAAAATGCTTACAACAATCATCGAGTCAATGGCTGCTGTCTCCAGGCGCCCCATGTGATCAGACCAATTATAGGTCTCTTCGATGCTTAAGGATTTACGCCATGTAACCACTTATCCCAACCCCAATCCCAGTGTACCTTCTAGGTTATTGAATTTCCGCTGCTTCCTTCCTAAAATCTTGTTGCACGAATTTTTTTTAACGTATGGTTAGGCCGTAAAGACTATTGGCCGAGGTCCGAGGACTCGTACCATTTTATACTTTGTATTTCGAACGCGCGGGACGGTGAATTTCGTTTTGGAAAACTTCATGAATGAGGCGGGGACGGTAATTAAGGGGCGGGATGCATGTTCATACATCGCATTCGGCCTAGTGCTTCCCGGGACCGGCCGGGTGATGTGGTGTTGTTGGATTTGCGTCTTTGGATTTGCATCTCCGCATAATAGGCACATGGTTGTAGGGGATGTTGCAGTCAACAGTGCGCGCACGAACTCTAGTGTCCCGGCTGTTGTTGCTCCGCTCCCGTGGCTTGGGAGTCTCGCGTTAGGGGCGGTAGCAAGCTAAGCTCGATGCCGATCGCCGTGCTTCGGAGACACTTATTACAAATGCCTTCTCTCAAGATCGCTCATGACTACTACAAACCTTTCGCCTTGGAGGATGGGGGCCGGCTGGTTCCTTTTGCGGTTAAAATTATAGAGTGGCGGGTGGTTTTTGTGGCTATGCCGAGATTCCCTCTCTGCCATCAGCCCGGCTCCGACACCAATGTGGAAAGTGGGATCATCTTGGGCTGTCACACGCCTACATACTAAGACTTGACTCACCGGGTATCGAACCCGCGATCTTCTACGTACTAGGCGTGCGCTCGACCGACGCATCGGAAAAGAATGAATGTCGCGTAGTGGCCATCATGCCACTTACTTCTAAATCACGACAGTTGTGATGACGTTGTTGCATTCTTTCATGCTCTAGGGACTGATAATGGTAATGCTTGTTGGTGCCCGCCGGCGGCGCAGCAACGGCGGCCCCGGAGCGGGGTGCGCTCGCAGGCCCGCCGGCATCCCCTCACTTCCCCGTGTTTGGCGTTGGAAACCCCGTAGCCGTGGCATGCCGGACTCGGTAGGGGGCTAAGAGGGCCGGCACTGCGATTTGCGTGATCAACAGCTGTCGGGAAAGCCTTGTACATAGGGCTTTTTAATGAATAATTTCTGTGCATTGCCGTCGCCATGATTCCCCGCTCGGCCCGTCTGATACATTTTTCTCGTGGTAATTTGCTACTAGATATTGTCCTAATTCGAGGGGTGGGACTTGAATATCTGGAGGGAGTGGTGGCAAGGAGGGTACGGCCGGATAAACCGTGGGACAGGGGCGTTTGAGCTGGCGATGTTCAGCCTGGAAGAAGCGCCAAGAAAGGGCGCTCGCTTGCCGTCGACCATCCATGTGCTAGCCGCGCCTTCCTGGGGGGCGAGGCACGACGCGACACATGCCAGAGGTCGGTCGCAGGCGGAAATGCGGCTAGGTGAGGCAGCGTCGATCCTCATGCTCAGCCGCCGCCGGAAGCCATGTACGGAAGGCATTTTCGGAAACTAAAATAATGTCCGCACCCGGCGTAGAGGTTACTGCACTACCCTACCCCGTGGTTCTCCCTCATTTCTCCCAACGGTGATCGGAAACGTACGTAGGGACACGGGAGTGGTTATCGTCCTGCGTACGAATGATGCGGGTGGGCCCTCATATTCTTTAGGGGGAAGTGAGGAGGGTACGGACGTATCTACAACGCCGGATCTATGGCAAGTCGGGAAGCCGCACCATGGCGGTGCGCACACTGGCAACTCACTAGGTCGCAAGGCTACATCTTCCGTGGGGGGGGGAGCTAGCCTGAGCGGCAAGGAGGATGGTCGTGATGGGGGAAGCGACATGATCTGTCGACGACGACCCTCCGGGACGGCCGCCGCCGGAAAACCCCGCATCGAGGGTTTAGAATGCTTTCCGCGCCCCGCGGCCCGTCGGATCCGGCTACGGCGGTGACCTACCCTCCCCCCTTTTGACACCCACCATCGCTAGACATACATGAAGAGAGAGCGTGGACCCGAGTTAGCGCGGAGGCCCGCGCTCGAAACATGGTTGCTCGTTGGGCGCGCGATAAGAGGGGGGAGGGTACGGGCGCAAGCCGGACTGCCAAATAGGTACCCGAGTACTAGACATGGAAAACCGAGGAAGTGAGGGTGGAAAATCTAGGCGCGGGGGCAAGAGCGACAATTTTCTCCTATGTTTGTGTGTCCCGGTCCCCCCCACATGCCCTCGAGGTGACGGGGGACCTCGACAAGGAGGAGCGTCGCGTCGGGAGGAGCGGGAGCGACCTTGGGGCGGGGTCTACGGGATTAGACGGCGGGATCGACGAGCGACCGCGTGAGGAGGGGCTTTTAGCCAACTTTCCCCCTCCTATCTTCGGCAAAACCGAAGTCACGCGAGAGCTAGATTAGGCTGGGCCGTCGTCCCTCCCAAATTCCGATCGGTCTAGGCCGGTCGGCACCCCGGTTCGGTGGAAGTGAGCCGTGCATCGTGAAGGTCGAGCAGCAGTTCAGTTTTGCATTTCTGGACAATTGGGTTTATTCTCTGATGTTATTTTTTATTACAAAAGTATTTATGCTGTTACTGCTTAGACGGCGCCACCTCTTTCAACTCTTCCGCCCAGAACTCACACAGCTCACGTTCGAAGAGGAGGTCTACCACCTCCTCACTTGCCTAGGTTCCCGCTCAGAAATCAACTCACCCACACCCGCCACCACCACCCGTAATAGATGGGCCACCAGAGAAGACCTACTCACAGCTCTCCGCCACACATTCCGCATCCATATAGAACTCTACTCCGACCCCCTCAATAAATCCCTACACTCCACCACATATCACTCACTCTACCCCGAAGACATCGTCTTCTCATGTAGTGGCAGCAATGCCCCACACACATGGCAAGGCACCAACATCGCCAACCCCGAATACGACCACGACTGCATGCGCCGCGCCATGGAACACGCAATCACCAGCGCACACCTCACAGCCCCACACACACCCAGCGCAATCATCCTCATCCTCCCCCGATGGGAACACACACCCTACCGCCACTCCAAATACATCAACTCCCCATACACCCACCACCTCTACACCCTTCCCAATGTCGCAAACACCTACCTACCCCCCGACCAACACACGGGCAACCCCACTTCCACCCCATTCGGCACACGCTGGATGGTAGACATCTACCTCGTAGCAAACCCCCTCACACTCTCCACCCTCCCATCACACACTGCCATGAACGCACTTCACAACACTCTAGAATCTATCTACGACACTCACCTCCCCAACCCCGCCTTCATCATCCCTCCCCCTCACCTCTTCGACACCTACTCACCCCACTCGGCAGGTATACACCACCTCCCCCCAAACCCAACTCACCCCATCACATACCCCCACCCGGAACGCATGCAACTAACATACCCCCCCACCAGAGGCACTCTTGCTTGGAACAGGAAGGACTTTGTCTACACAGACGGCTCGGGGGCTCATCCCCTCTCGGAGCAGCACCCACATACCCCGCCTCGGACACCCGAATTAAAATCCTGGTAACCTCTACCCCTCTTTCGCACACAATAAATCGAGCTGAACTTGCTGGCATAAATATAGGGCTCCAACTCGGCCGCACCCACCTCCTTACAGACAGTGCGTGCTCCCTCCGCCTCATACAAGGATACTTAAACTGCCCTTCCGCTTACAGACTCAACATTCACCGTGACAAGCTCCACTCCATCACACACACCCTCAAAACCCGCTGCGACGCAGGCATCCGCACACACCTCGGCAAAATTAAAGCACACAACCACTCCCTAGGTAACGACCTCGCAGACACCCTCGCCAAACAAGTCGCGGACGGACACCCACCAGACACCACATACACCACAGGTTCAGAGGTCACGATAGGCCACTGGACCTAGCCATACACCCTCATTCCACAAACCCTAGGGGAACCCATACCCTACAAATACACCAACCTCAAAGCTAACGCGCACACCTACAGCACCAAACACACACACACACACACACACTCACACACCCCTCTCGCAAACGACCAAACACGGAGCCCTCCTCGCCCGCGCCGCGGAGGACGGCGCAGACTTCTCTTTCCACAAAAAGAACTCAACCCTTACAAATACTCAGTTCACCCACAAGCAAGAATTCCTGTGGGGCGTCCACAACACCCGCCTTCTTACTTACAACCCCACCCTGCGCTGCCCCCTATGTGGCCAATTCACTAGCAACGGCCACATGGCCGGTAACTGCCCCACCATGTATGGCCTAAGACATGACCGACACAACAGCGCGCTGCAACTCCTACTCTCCCTCCTGGAACGCCACAACGGAGGGCGCTAGGAAACCATCACCGCAGACTTTGGTAACAAACCCATAAAATCATTTGCTACCCCCACCCCCGCCCACACTCCGCTTGACTGCCATCCGCCTCACCCCACCCACATGCCCACCCGCCTTGTTGTTGCTGACGAAGGCCTCTCGCCCGACTCCCTGACCTTGTGTCCCGCCGTCCTCCCACCTGAGATTCTCCCCCCCGCGCTACGACCCCCCGCACACAAACCCGACTTTATCCGCCTCCTCGAACCTCGCTTCGTCGGTCACAAAAATGGTCGCCGACGTTACGCATCCATAAAAAAGATTCAGATAGGGGAATGGAAGTACTGCACAGACAATAACCTCACCCAAACAGCTCACCTCATACGTGCCAAATACACTCCCCTTGCAAACACCATTCGCAGCCACTGGCCCGGCACAGTGGTAGACATCCTTCCCATCGTTATGAGCCGCACAGGTACACCGCACTCCTCCACCATCACGAGTCTCACCTCCCTACTCACCGCCCGCACATACCCTCCTGACAAACTCATCTCCAAAGCACGCCTCGACACGTCTCGTATCCTTGCACAAATCCACACGCATATTTTTCAATGGCTACATCCTCCCCTACTTATATACCGCATCAAATCCCGCACGACCTCCCGCCGCGCCTCTGCACATTGCCCCTTCGCACGCCCCTAAACACACGCTGCCCTCGCCTCGTCTTGCACAACTCCCCGGGGGGGAGTAAAACCTCCGAACATCCCTGGAGAGGTTGGATTTAGGTGGTTAACGGTCTAGCCCTGACTTGTAAGTTCCCTGTATGGCATAGTTGGGAGGGCCCACAGACAACAGCCGGCGCATACAACTTTTGGTGTAAAACCGGCGCATACGGTACATGTTGTAAACAATTTCAATTCCAATTTCATTTGCTTAGACGGGGGGGGGCGTGGCATTTGCTGCGGTTGCTTACATGTTTTTAGCCCCCGAGGGACGTCGGCACACATTGCATATAGGTGTGTCGACAGGTGTACTTGGTGGAAGAGAACCCGGTCCTATCTTCGTTTTTAAGCGTCCTATATGGCTGGCCTATAGACGGACGATAGACACCACCGGTCTAGTTTGCCGGTACTATTGTAAACAATTTCAATTTCAGTTTCAATACAGTGTGGAAACCTACTAAATCAATAGTCGATCGTCGTCGTCAAAGCAGGTAGCGAAAGAGTCGTAGATATATAACAAGACGTTCAATTTATTGGAAACTGGTTGACTCCGTTTTCGAACCTCTACACTCACGTTTTGACTTCACGTTGGAAAGTTGTGATGATGACGAGGGTCTTAACTCGCACGGTGACTTACCTCATTGTTAACCGAGTGACTTTGTCATGGAGAGAGACTTGAATAGGGAGCGTGTGTTCATCAATCCACCCTGGGAGTTGGCAGAACATATTGGTCGCCATTTCGAGAGTTGTAGTCGTACAGCGCCAACATCTACGATGTCTGTGTTTGTTCTTCCTAGGTGGGCTAAGAACAACGAGCTCACTCGGCCATAGAAACCCTACCACAAATTCTTAGCGAGGACACCGTTGTTTAATCGCCAATCTTTGGACGATCCGACAAAGCATGAGGTGGTCGCCCCATCTCCATCGCATGCTAAGATGTGGTTATTCGACGGTGATTGTGCTTTTTACGATCCAATTTCGACTACGGTTCCCGATGAACCCACCTCGGTACATGAACCACAAGACGACTCCAAAGAGTCCATCACTACGCTAAGACAGTTTTCCCCGAGAGCTATTGCCATGTTGACGGACCTCACCGAAGCTCGCCCGCTGATTCAAACCGAGATGAATGTGAAAACTGTTGATGGCGGACAGCTCTTTTTTGGATTAGTCGACTGCGCTGCGACTCTTGACTCCGTGTCAAAAGACTTCGTGATATGACGTTGTTCCTTGTCAACTCGTAAGTCTAAGACCAGAACTCCATTTCGACTTGCCAATGGTCAACGTGTGACGTCTTCAACTGTTCGACAATCTGTGACATCACCTCCAGACATTGGCACGAACTCAAACGTACCACTGCATCCCTCATCACCGCCCTTTCCACCTCCCCACTAACTCAATCCCGCAGAATCAGAGTCATCCGTGGCCTCCTCATCGGAAAACATTTTACCCTCCAGCTCGGCCTCTTCACGGACTCCCAACTCGACACTCTCGAAGGACAAATCTGCCGCGCTCTCCGCTCCGCCGTCTCCTCGGTACGTAACCTCCCCCGCACCGCCCTTCACCGCCCCACATCAGACCTAGGATACGGCCTCCCCTCCCTCAAAGCCCACGCCGCACAACTCACAGTATGCCACTTACATAAAATCATGAATAACTCAGGCTATAGAGGCCACATGGCCCGCGCACACATACGCACCCTATCCACAACGTATTCCCACTGGCCCTCAGAATCCATCATGTCATCCTGTTACACTCCACCCACACTAAAGTGCTTAGTCCGAGCTCAACGCGATGCGGGCACCCTATTCCACAACATTCCCCCACTCTCCCTCACCAACCCTATCGCCTCCACAATCCGTGCCCACTTCACCACTCAAGACAACGCCCTCCTCACCTCACTCCGGGACAAAGCCACACACATCACCGACCCTCACACATACAAACAAGCCTACTGCGATTTCTCCCCCCGCAAAACACACGCCTCCCTCCTACCCCGCCTCACCCCCCTCTGGAAAAGCAACATTACCACATGGCCACAAGTCCTCCTCAGAGCCACCTCATCCTCCTTCATCCTCAAATCATGCAAATCCATCACCACACTCACGGGGTCCACCACCCCCCTCTCAGTTCCCATCCGCCTCCTCGCAGCAATCCTCACCGAACCCCTCGATACTATACACAACCGCCTCCCCATCACAAGCCTCAATACCAACCAAGCATCCCCCCCCACCACTATACATCCCTCGTGGATCCCCCTCCTCTCCCCTCACCTCCCCCGTTCACCCCCCACCCTCCAATCCGGCATCTGCACCTCCCACACCACTCACTCCACCCCCACCGCACCCACCACACACTTAGACACAGAATACCTCACCCCCTCCGACCACCACTACCCCCCCTGCGACGTAACACGCATCATCTCCAAACACAAAGACACAGAATACGGCCAAACGCAGTACATGGTCGAATGGGCCCCGGAACACCTCACGGAATGGGACATTCAGCTACAACTCGACGACGGCTTCCGCCTCATCTCCTCCACTCCCACATCGGTATGCCTCCCCTCCCCCTCCCCCACCACATGCTCCATCTGTCATGACCCCCTGCACACAGAACCCTCCTCCACCTGCTGCACATGCCCGCACTATGCCATACACTCCCAATGTCGCCCAGCTCAAGGACCCACCACATGGCAGTGCGAGTGGTGCGCTCGCGGCCAACGACACGACCTTACCCGCCTCCACGAAGTGCAGTGGGCCCCGTGCCTACAACTCCACGACACCATCAGTGAGACCCCCTCCGGCCCCACCGCCCTTACCGCATTTAACTCCGGCTATGTCCCCTCCACCACACCCATTTTGCCAAAACCCGGACCCCCTCCGTGGTCACACCCACTTATCACATTCAACCATGACCCCATCAACCCCGACCTCGACATGCTCCCTACCGGTAAATTCGCTATCCACGCACACCCATCACTCCACGACACCACCATACTCTGCACTCCCGACGGCCGCGCAGTTACTACCCTTAACGGCCCCCGCGTCCGCCACCTCTACCAACTCTTTCGCCCCGACCTCTCGCAGCATACGTTCGAAGAGGAGGTCTATCACCTCCTCACCCGTCTAGGTTCCCGCTCAGAAATCCACTCACCCACGCCCGCCACCACCACCCGAAATAGATGGGCCACTAGAGAAGACCTCCTCACAGCCCTCCGTCACACATTCCGCATCCAGACAGAACTCTACTCCGACCCCCTCAATAAATCCCTTCACTCCCACACATACCACTCCCTCTATCCCGAAGATATAGTCTTCTCATCCAGCGGTAGCAATGCCCCGCACACCTGGCAAGGCACCAACATAGCCAACCCCGAATACGACCACGAATGCATGAGACGAGCCATGGAACACGCAATCACCAGCGCACACCTCACAGCCCCTCACACACCCAGCGCAACCATCCTCATCCTCCCCCGATGGGAACACACACCCTATCGCCACTCCAAATACATCAACTCCCCATACACCCACCACCTTTACACCCTCCCCAATGACGCAAACACATTCCTACCCCCCGACCAACACACTGGCAACCCCACCCCCACCCCATTCGGCACACGATGGATGGTCGACATATACCTCGTCGCCAACCCCCTCGCACTCTCCACCCTCCCATCACCCACAGCCATGACCGCACTTCACAACACTCTCGAATCTATCTACGACACTCACCTCCCCAACCCCATCATCACCCCCCCTCCTCCACACCTCATTGTCACCTACTCACCCCACTCAGCAGGTATATACCACCGCCCCCCAAACCCAACTCACCCCCTCACATACCCCCTCCCGGACCGCGTACATCTAACGTACCCCCCCACCAGAGGCACCCCTGCTTGGAACTGGCAGGACTTTGTATACACAGACGGCTCGAAAAAAGGCAGCTCGACCCCCCTCGGAGCAGCAGCTACCCACCCCGCCTCGGACACCAAAGTCAAAATCCTGGTGACCTCTACCCCTCCCTCCCATACAATAAATCGTGCTGAATTAGCTGGCATAGATGTAGGCCTCCAATTTGGCCGCACCCACCTCCTCACAGACAGTGCGTGCTCCCTCCGCCTCATACAAGGCTACTTAAACTGCCCTTCCGCTTACCGCCACAACATTCATCGCGACACCCTCTCATCTATCACACACACCCTTAAAACCCGCTGCGAAGCAGGCATCCGTACACACCTCGGCAAAATCAAAGCCCACAACCATTCCCTAGGCAACGACCTCGCAGACACCCTCGCAAACCAAGTCGCGGATGGTCACCCACCCGACACTTTATACACCACAGGTTCTGAAGTCACAATAGGCCACTGGACATGGCCATACACCCTCCTCCCACAAACCCTAGGGGACCCCATACCCTACAGATACACCAACCTCAAATCCGACGCACACACCTACAGCACAAAACACACACACACTCCTCTCTCGCAAACAACCAAACACGGAGCCCTCCTCGCCCGCGCCGCGAAGGACGGCGCCGATTTTTCTTACCACAAAAAACACTCAACCCTCACAAATATCCAGTTCACACACAAACAAGAATTCATGTGGGGCGTCCACAACACCCGCCTACTTACTCACAACCCCACCCTGCGCTGCCCCCTATGTGGTCAATTCACCAGCAACGGCCACATGGCCGGTAACTGCCCCTCTATGTCTGGTCTAAGACAGGACCGACACAACAGCGCTCTGCAACTCCTACTCTCCCTACTGGAACGCCACAACGGAGGACGTTGGGAAACCATCACCGCAGACTTCGGTAACAAACCCATAAAATCGTTTGCTTCCCCCACCCCTGCCCACACTCCACTTGACTGCCACCCACCTCACCCCACCCACATGCCCACCCGACTTGTTGCTGCTGACGAAGGTCTCTCGCCTGACTCCCTAACCTCATGCCCCGCCGTCCTCCCCCCTGAGATTCTCCCCCCCCTGCTTCGTCCCCCTGCACACAAACCTGACTTCATCCGCATCCTCGAACCCCGATTCGTTGGTCACTCCAACGGTCGCCGTCGCTACGCGTCCATAAAAAAGATTCAGATAGGGGAATGGAAGTACTGCACAGACAACAACCTCTCCCACACAGCCGACCTCATACGTGACAAATACACACCCCTTGCGAACGCCATCAGAAACCACTGGCCAGGCACAGTGGTCGACATCCTCCCCATAGTCATGAGCCGCACAGGTACACCGCACTCCTCCACCATCACGAGTCTCACCTCCCTTCTCACCGCCCGCACCGACCCTCCGGATAAACTCGTCTCATCTCGACACATCTCGCATTCTTGCACAACTCCATACGCATACTGTCCAATGGCTGCATCACCTCCTACGCATATACCGCATCAAGACCCGCACGACCTCCCGCCGCGCATCCGCACATTGCCCCCTCGCACGACCCTGAATGCACACAACCTTCGCCTCTACTTGCACCCTCCCCGGGGGGGAGTAAAACCCCCGATCACCCTTGGAGAGGTTGGATTAGGTGGTTAACGGTCTAGCCCTGACTTGTAAGTTCCCTGTATGGCATAGTTGGGAGGGCCCAGAGACAGCAGCCGACGCATCCGGCTTTTGGTGAAAAACCGGCGCATACGGTACATGTTGTAAACAATTTCAATTTCAATTTCAATTTCAATTTCAATTTCAATTTCAATTTCAATTTCAATTTCAATGTGACATCACCTTCGACCTAGCTCACCATGAGTTTCAATGGAATTTTTACGTGATTTACGCGCAGCTCACATGATGCTCAGTTTACCAAGGCTGAACGATGAGCAAGCCTCTATACAGTTCGGCACGACGCGTGTTTTCACCCTGATGGATGGCACAAAAGTGGTGACTCAAATCGAGGATCGACGTCTGGAGTGTCTACTAATGTCATCTAGCAAAGTCTTGAAGCTAATGCGCAGAAGCACGGGACGTAGCGCTGATTTTTACGTGACTTACATCTCGCCAACAGCGGAACAACAAGCGGAATTTCACAATGGAGAGAAATTCACTACAAAAAACGTGAGAACTTCCGGTCGCTACTCTAGAATGACTTCCCGGAGTTACTTCGGCTAGTGGACTCGTCACATGTAAGTGGACAGGAGGAGCATCCCATCGACACGACATGCCCGATGAAGCGTCAACGTCTTAACAAAATGTCACTTGCGGACTGCGCTGAGCTTAATCGACAGCTCAAAGACGCTGTGGAGGCTGGCTTGATTCGCTCGAGCAATAGTGAGTTCGGCTCGCCAATTCTCTTTGTGCGAATGGCTAATGGCTCGCTTCGATTTTGCATTGACTACCGCGGCCTTAACGAGGGTACGCGTAAAGACGCCTACCTACTTCCGCGTGTAGACAACACCCTCGATGAAGGTAAGGACGTA
This sequence comes from Tetraselmis chui, assembly GCA_026401115.1. Lineage (NCBI taxonomy): Eukaryota > Viridiplantae > Chlorophyta > Chlorodendrophyceae > Chlorodendrales > Chlorodendraceae > Tetraselmis > Tetraselmis chui. The sequence continues at coordinate 51,311 of JAPMLY010000539.1, forward strand.
AATTTCTACACTCATCTTGACCTCGCATCTAACTTCTAACAAGTTATAGTGAGTGACGAGGACATCCGCAAGACTGCGTTTCAGCCACATGATGGCTTGATGGCGTGTGTCGCCACGCCGTTCGGACTTTGCAATGCGCCATGTCTTTTCAGCGAATGATGAATGGCATCCTGCGCGATTCTTTACACAGTTTCGTTACTGTCTACCTCGTCGACGTTTGTGTGCAAAATCGCACGTTGAAGGAGGAAATGGAGCACATGCGTCTTGTTCTCTAACGCTTTAAATAAGAGGGCTGGAAGCTGCGCCTTATAAAGTGCTTCTTCGGTTTTCAGGAGATGGAATACTTGGGCTACATTGTGCAAGCTCGTAAAATTTCAGTTTCCACAAAGAAAGTCGAGGCCGTAAGAGACTGCCCAGTGCCTACGACGCAAGCGGATGTTCGCAGCTTTTTGCAATTCTGCATCTTCTGCACTAAGTTCATCCATCATTTCGGCGACCCTACGGCACCATTGACGGATTTACTGCGGAAGTCCGAGCCACACAAGGTGACGCTGACGCTTGCATGTTTGGAAGGCTTTCAGCCTATCAAGTTACGGCTCATTTCCGCGCCATGCCTTATCCTTCCGGAGGTCAGCTCGGACGCGATGTTCACCGTGGCTACATACGATTCAACAGTGGGGATTACAACAATCATGCTGCAAGATAATGGGGGAGGACTTCAACAAGTCTCTGATTAGGCGCGTAACCTGAATCTAGCTGAGCGTGGCAACACTTGCTCTGCGTACGATTTGGAAGTACTGGCCGTATGCGAAGCGGATAAGGATTGGGGGTGTTACCTTGAAGGGTGCTTTAAGTTCCTTGTAAGAAACCACGACACACTGCGACATATGCTCAGGCAACTGAACAACATGACGAACAAGCGGCAAGCACATTGCCTGCGGGAATTGCAACCTTTTGGCGCCTCAATCGCCTTTGTGTCCCGCTAAACTCTGGGCTCCAACTGAGCCTTTGTGTTCCGCGGAACACAGAGCTGCGCGGCAGCTCATGAGCTGGTCATAGAGGAGTTGCTAGCACTCTTGCTAAAGCGCTCGACAGATTCTAGCTGAAACGAATTAGCCAAAATGTTACAGATTTTCGATTTTCGTGTGTCGACGAGCAAAGATTCAAGCACAGATGGCTGCGGCTCTTTACCCTTTACATGTTCCACTTAGACAATGCCACAAAGTTGGTCGTGACTACTTGGCACATTTGCCCGTGAGCAATGGCTTTGACTGTGCCTTAATTGCGGTTGACCATCTAACCCGAATGGCCAGCCTGCCGTGCACATAAAGCGTAACAACAAAGGAAAATGCTAATTTGTTTTTACACGGAGTCTTTCGCTTACACGGACTGCCTCGGGTATTGATCATTGATCGCGACCCGAAATTCGTCGGTGGCTTTTGGCAACACTTTGGAGACGCCTTGGAACTCGACTCAACATGGTCTCTAGTCGACATCCGGAGACGGATGGACTAACGGAACGCGTCAATAACACGTTTTAGCAACTTCTACGTAGTTTTTGTTGTTGCGACGGATCAAACTAGACATACATGTTGCATAAAGTGGACTTTGCGTACAATGCTACTCGTGCGCTCGGAATTGACTTGCTTTGGGTTCTCTTTTGAGGAGCCCCGTAACCTGTTGATCAGCATGCGACCTTTAACTCCGTTTTCGGTTAAGTCGCGCCGTAGCGGTTAAAACTGTTACAAGAAGTACACGCTCTTGCACGTTTAGTGTTATAACTACGCAAGGATTATATGCATGCACATTCTGTACCTTCGACAGCCCCGCACTTCGTTCGAGGAGACAATGTGACAAAGGTTACAAAGAGTCTCTTCTTACGTGAGTAGCCAAACAAGAAGCTCCATGATCGACAAGTTGGACCTTTTATAGTTCAGGAAGAGATTGGCAAACATAGTTACATATTACGGCGGCCAACGACAATTCGCTTACACCCGGTGTTTCACGTCAACAACTTAAGACCATGCTCTATAACTTAGCTGCGACCTCTTGTCCCGGTGACTGGTCGAAAGAGAGATGACGACGGGTTCGACGTCTCTCACATCTATGTTGTGTTCATCAAGTCGTTACCTGGACGACAAGGCAAATATTTGCTTTTCATGACACACTTAAGTGACGACGACATTCCACGCGTCTTGCACCGGTTGATCGAAGTCCATCGTACAATGGCGCTACAAAATTTCTTGGAGACGCCTCAATGGCACGCGTTTTACCAATACTTAGGCGTACACTAACTTCATGCACGCTCACCCATCGCGTATTTTTGAGTCCTAATAAATGTTTCAATAAAGGAGCCTAGACAACGGAGGTCTGCCTCACGGATGGCCTCAAAATTTGTCAAGGGGGGGAGGGCACGAGTGTGACGAGTACAATCCTATAGCAATGCATTATACGGCATTGTAGAGATTCTCGTTACTAAATCCAATTCGCGCCTTTCCGTCGGAAGGATATACAACGTGGGTACGTCGCTACTGCAATTTTCTAAGGGTGTTGATCCGTTTTGTAGTACAAGTACATCCCGGTGTGTACAAGTACACACATTTAATCTAACTAGCTAGCGCTTGACAAGATTCCGAATGTAGACGAGCCGCGTCGTTAGTCAAATTGCAACCGTTAGAGATCCCTAGCACGTGGCACGAGGACCAAGCGAGAGTAGGTGCAAGGTAGCTAGGCTGGAGCTATCTAAGCCTAGTGAAGTAGAGGGAGGTGACATAAAAAAAAAAAATGGACAATTCCTTTGTTCAATTACAATATACTAGCGAACACTAACAATAAAACATTTTCTCATCTCTCCCTCCATATGTACTTCCACCTGCAGTAGCAACAACAACAAGCAGAACATAACATATTTGTGTTTTTGTTAGCTCTTAGCAAGCCAACTGCCACACCTTTTCTCACCCCCCCCCGTCTCTCTAACCCCCTTCCATTCATTATCTCTCCTTCTCTCACCCCCTCTCCATCTCCCCTCCCTCTCACTCCTTTCCCTCTCTCTCTCTCTCCCCTCATGACCCTTTTCTCTCTCTCTCTCTCTCCATTTCTCTCTATCTCCCCCCCCCCTTCTCATTACTCCCACTCCCTCTTCTCCTCCCCCCCCTCCTTCTTCTCCTCCCACTCCCTCTCCTGTCATCCCCTTCCTTCATCTCCCCTTCGTTCCCCTCCCCCCTTAACCCTCTCTCCCTTCTTCCCCCCCGCCGCCCCTCACTCCCCTGTCATTCTCTTTTCCTCTCCCTCCCCTTCTCCCCCCTCTGCATTCCTTAACTTTATTTCGTAAGAAAGCCATCTTCCGATGCGTCCCTACTCTACTAGTCTACTCTACGCTGTCCGCACCCCCGCGCGCGCGGAGGCGCGCGCCCTGCAGTTAAGAAGCGTCGCACGGTCGCCGTAATTTGCGCTGGCGATGTCCTCACCTTTCACATTTTGTGATGACGGATGGGCCAATATCTACAGCCATCTCCCTGAATTCTCCATGCAGATGACTATGAAGTGCGAGTGTATACTCAAAATGCAGCCGGACCTTCATTGTATAGCGATAGGCTGTTAGGCGAAAGCTCGAATGGTCAATCTATCTTCCGTCTCGACAAGCGACGAACTGCGCTGCGCATTTCCAGGGTGACATAATTCAAGGCTGCATTACAAGAGTGGTGTAATAATACTACTGCACGGCAGATGACGCCGACGCCACAGGATTTAGCGATATTTAGTCGCCTAGATATGTCGAAAAGATGTACTGGGTCGTGAGTTGAGTTTCGACACTGGACACATAATGAACGCTAGAGCAAATAAGGACACTCGTTACATGGGGTGCTCATCGCGTGCAAGTTAACGAGTTGTTTGCTCCATTAAGCAATAACGAGTGTGGATCAGGGAGACGACACAGAGAGGCCACCGCGCGACGCGTCCGTTGAAGTGACATCGGTGGAAGGCAGGTTGTACGGTCTTGTGATACCGGAGCCGTGTGGCAATAGGACGGCGGGTGCGGCGGTACGTTGCAACGCTGGGCGCCTCTGCTGGATTCGGGCGCTGCCTACTTCGCTGGTGGAGTAGTAGTTGCGCTCCACTGTCTCTGAAAACGAGGAATGAGCGGACGAATGCTGCTGGTAGCGAGTGCCGAAGCTGCTGAGGGACGAAGCGGGCGGGGGAGGAATGTCGCGAGGGGGAGCCGAGGCGAAAGTGATGTCCGCTGCTGCGGTCGTGGTTGTGGTCGCTGTCCCTCCGCTAGCTTGGGTCTGGGCGTCTGTGGCAGATATTACGTCAGCATCAACATTCGTTAGTACTGCGAGACACCGTTGCACTTGGATGCAGGATGAAGGTTAGGGGTCCGAGTGTTATTGGATGGGAATAAGCGCCTAGACAAAAGGAGACAGCATGTGTCAAAACCGAAGTAATGGTTTCAAAATCTCATAATTGAGAGGGAGGGCAGTCGCACCGTAGTCTGTCGAAGAGAAGTAGCCAGCTCTGACACCGGGCGCAGACGATGTATCTGTGGCGCTGATTGTGCTCGCAGGGGCCTGCCGCGGCTGACGATGGAGAAAGATGGGGCTAGGGGACGGAGGAGCGCTTGACTGAGACGGGGAACGAAGGAGTTCCCCATCGGGGCCGATTCCAAGCGCGGCGAGTCGCGCGGCAAGGTTCTCAAGCCGCGGGCTCTCCGTCTGGCTGCTACCCCCGTCTGCCCCCACGTCGCTGAGTACAGTGCCGCCCCCGAGCGCGGCCATCGCCTCTTGTGCGTAGCGCGCCGCAGCGCTCAGACCGGGCGTCAAGGTCACCGACGACGCACCGCCAGCGCTGCGGGCGAAAGAGCTGGAGCCGCTCCCTGTCGACCACCTGTATTCGCCACCACCGGCTGACGCGCTGCCGGGGTCGTCATCACGGCGACGTGCACCCTTCGAGGCGCTCGAGTCAAATCCCTCGGATTGGTAAAGAATGAGATACTCCGGCGACTCGCTACTTTGCTGGGAGGTTTGCTTCTCATTGGTTGTATCGTCGCGACCAGAGCTAACCTGCGAGCCACGAGCGTCGTCACCAGCCGCCGCAACGACACCTGCGGTTATCAGCCAGACAAGCACCAGCACCGTATGTTAGTTCATCACCACTGCGGTTTAGCTTCATGGCCGTTCCGGTGGACAAAAACCTTTAAAGGATGGGCGGCTTCTCACAGCCACTTGGTGACAACGCAAGTGCAGTAGGGCGAGCACCTGTTAAGCGATGTGTGAGTGAGGCTGCAGACGAGGAATCGCTCCCCGCGCCCTCCCTGTTTACCGACACAGACCTGGTGGTGGTGGTCGTCTCTGTGACCGTGGTGGTCGGTGAGTCGTGGTCACGGGCGGAACGAGCCTCAATCAGCTCTGAGGCAGGTGCGGGTACAGGCCGCGGGGGGCGAGAACCGTCGTCACCGTCGTCATCAGAGACGGAGCTGTTGGTGGGCGAGGTGACGGTGGACTGCGACGTGCTGTCGATTAGCCCAGCGCCGGCGGCGGCAGCAGCGGCCGCTCCGAATGGATCGGTGGCCACTTTAGCTGCTACAGCCCGGCGATGGAGCCGCGCAACCTCTCGAGCCGCCTGTCGCTCCTCCATCACTGCCGCCGCCTCCATCTTCTCCTTCGTCTCTGCAAACGCGGCGCTCTCCTCCTGCAGCCGGCTCATTTCCCCGCGAGCGACGGCCTTACGCCACGCGCTGTCGAGGTCCAGCAGCGCGCGCTCGCGCTCCAAAGCCAGCTGAGCCATCAGCCGCTCGTGACGCGCCGACTGCTCGGCCTCCATTTCCGCTTTGCGCATCGCTAGAGCGCCACGCAACGCATCGAATTGGCTGCGCTCCTCCTCCTCCACCGTTAACTGCTCCGTCGCCACGCGACGTGCGTGGAGCAAACGACCCTACACGAGCACCACAAATGACAATCAACTCATGCAAGCATGGGAACGGACGGGGCTAACGTCACAGGAGGCTCTTAACTCACGAGGGTCAGCCTCGCAGCGGTGTATTAGTGGCCTCACCTCGAGCTCTGTCTCACTGCGTGTCAAGTCTTGCATCAACCGGCGGTCCTTGCCACGCTCCTCTTGCAGCAAGTCCAACATTCGCGCGACCTCACGCTCCTCAGCCAAGTTTTGCCGCTCCAGCATACGGCGCCGCTCCAGCAGTTGATTCTCAGCCTCGCGAACCCTCCCCGCCTTTTCCACCTCGCTGATCATCCCGGCCCGCTCTGCAATCTGCACAGTACAGCGGTACGACACAGTAAACAAACATAACAAGCCCCAACGAGTGGGGCGGATGATCGACGATATTTGACGTTGAGAATGGCGTAGGGCATAGTCCTACACGATGGGGACGTACCTCACGCTTACGGGCAGCCTCCTCCCTCGCCAGCCTATCTGACCGCTTCATGCTCTGACTATCATACCAGGCTTGGTCCTCCTCCGCACGCGCGGCCACAAGCGCTGCCTCTTCCGTGCGCCGCGCCTCCTCACGCATCCGCTCCGCCTCGAGAGCCTCCGCGGTCCGGGCAGCCTCCTCCTCTGCGGCCTGTCTCAGCTTTCGCTCCATCTCCACCTGAACAATCAATCCACCAGCAAACTCATGGATGCATTTCTACAAACCGAACCTAACCATACAGACATTTAATCGTAATCGCGATGTTGGAATGCTGCAGCTCTACACTTGCAACTCTATATGCTCCATGGATAAAGTGAGAGTTACCTTTTTCGCACCCAAATCTCTCTCGAGCTCGCTGCGGAACAGCTCCGTGTCAACCGCCTGATGCAGGCGCGCCTCCTCTTTAGCAGCTGCCATCCGTGCGCGACGCGCTGCGTCATGCTGCTGCAATATAAGGCGCTGCTTGTCCTCGCCGTCCCAACCTGTCATCCGCTTCTGAAACTCAATGTCCGCCACCATCGATCGCGCCGCCACCTGCGCATCAAACAACAAGTCGCATCGACGATCACAGCAGCTCGTAAGGTTTTCTACAGCCGTCACATCACACTGCTACAATTGTCACCAGCGCCAGCTGTCTCACCTCGTGCTGCAGTCGGTCAGCGATAGCATTTCGCTGCTCTTCCTCCTGCATCGACCAAATCCGCTGAGAGGCCTGAAACTCCAATGCCTTGATGGCCTCGTCCTCCATCCGTCGCTGGATCTGTGCCTACTCCACCACAGCCACCCAATAAACACAACTCAGTGCGCCCCAGGCTGATGCACCCCTTCCGCACCTCATCCCACTACCTTTCGCGACAGAGAGCATGATGAAAGAGGCACACCTGAGTATCGCCTCGCTTGCGTTCCACCTCCAACGTGATGCGCTCCAATTCGCGTGCCCACTGATCCTGCATCGCGTCGATATTCCTCCGAAAGGTGGCCTCGATGATGTCGATCTGCCGGAGACGCTCCTGTTACCCCCGCAAACAATCAGAAAAATAAGAATCAGGCCGCCAGTATCAGTGGCTGGTAAAACGAGACATTGCGAGATAGCATAGTATGCTACTGTGTGCTCTCTCTCTCTCTCTCTCTCTCTCTCTCTCTCTCTCTCTCTCTTCACTCAGTTCCTTACCCAAACCCCCTCCCTTTCCACACACACACACACACACACACACACACACACACACACACACACAAATGCACACACACGCGAACAGACCTCTTTCGACTTGTCGTCCAGTTTGGCCATCTCTGAGCGCAACGCTTCCTCTTGCTGCCGGATTTCCGCCACCCGTTCCCTCTCCAATGCCGCCATCCTCTGCTTCTCCGCCGCCCATGTCGCCTCTTGCGAAGACATCGACCGCGTCCGGCGCTCCAAATCCGCCACCAACTGCCGTCGCCGCAGCAACGTCTGCTCCTCCGCCTCCTGTCGCACCCGCTCCGCGATCTGGTGGTTCACCACCTTCGGATGACACGCTTGGAAGAGAGGGTACGCGTCACCGGGTGAGAGGGGTCGCAGCGCGGAGCTCTGTGGCCGAACCTCGACGGGCGTATCACGCCGCAGTTCATAGGCTGCCCGGATGGCCTGTATATTCGCCGATGTAGATTGTTCCGTAACATCACCGACGCAGCAAAAAGGCGACATGAAAATCAAGACCGTGTTTTTCATTCACATAGTTTAGCGAGTGTGTGTGTGTGTGTGTGTGTGTGTGTGTGTGTGTGTTTGTGTTTGTAATTGTGTATTTGTGTGTGCACGTGTCATGTGATTCATGTATGCAGGTGGTGATATTCTTTGTCAATTACTATTTCATCTGAAGCATAAATTAGGGAATCGGGGTGCGTACATTTTTCTACATCTACGTCGTCTTATGCATGTAACTGTGCATGCGCACGTGCCCGTTTTGTGTGTGTGTGTGTGTGTGTGTGTGTGTGTGTGTGTGTGTGTTCAGTTTCCAATATCAGCAAGCGTTGTGTCGGTTCTTCGATTGCTCACATTCAAGATATTATATTTTTCCGTCTATGTGTCTGTGTTTGTGGTGCGTGCAAGTATGTTTGTCCTAGGCGACAGACCTTGTTGACGTCCACCGGTTGGCTGCGTCGGAAGAATGCTGCCAGCGCTGCGGCTTTTGGGGTTTCGGCAGCGGCCAAGATTGGCTGCCGCAATCGCATAAAAATAGCGATGAGGAGGTAGTATACGAAAGAGGTGTCGTTTGTCAAGATGTGGTCGCACACCTGACGGGATAAGGGGGAGGGGGGAGGAGGTGCAGCATAAAGTGCACAGACACAGCAGACACAGTCAGAAGACAGAAGTGGTTCAGGTGCTATCGACGAGAAAACAGGGAAGAAAGAGGGGGCGTCGGCAAAGTACCTTAAGCCACTCCTGTTTGCTGAGAAGTTCAGTGAGGAGGGTCTGCATGCAAGTCCACGCGGCAGCCTGGCAGCCGCCGGGGAGGCAAGCCTCCAGAGCGGCGGCCAGCTTCAGGTCCCAATGCCGAAGGAGGGTCTCCACTTGGGCGAGGAGGGGGAGGGGAGGGTGGGGAAGCAGCTGGAACCACTGCTCCGCCCAGTTGCTCAGTAAAGTGGCCACTACCTCAAAGCAGGCACACTCGTCCGTCCCGAAGAGCTTCAAAAATGGAAACACTATGGCAGGAAGGTAATCCACCTCTCCTGTGAGAGCATGTCGTCCGTTGTTAGTCCGAGCATGTGAAGGATCAGAGGCGAAACGGGGAACGGGGATCCTCACTGTCTGCTCGTGAGCCTACCGAGGACAGGCGTCCAGTGGGCGAGACAAGAGAGGGTGCGCTGCAAGCGAGCCAGAAGCGCGCGACTCTGCAGCGGGTACGTCCGTCCCAACTCTTTGAACGACGCGTGGATGCCCTTTGATTGCAGCGTCTCGTGGGCGCCGGTGTTGCGGGGGGTACGCAGCAGAAACTGCCTGCACACGCGCGCAAGGCCATACACCCCCAAAGCTCAGAGTCATTGAGCGCAAAACATGGGCTAGAGTCCCCTTCAACAACTATCAAACGATGGGATGGGTTGAGGTGGGTCGTGCAAAGGGTCTGCACCATATTTGCACCCGATACTTTTCTGGATATTCACCATACGCGTCCAGCAGAGCACGCAGTCGTTTGCGGCTCATGCCGGGGCCCTTGGCGGGCCCCAGGCGCAGACCTGCCACTGTGCCCTTCGCTGGTGAGGGGCTGCCTGCCTTAAGAGGCCTTCTCATCGACTGTGGGAGAAGTGCAACCCAAAAGGTACTTTAAACAATATCGATCGAGAACTGCATGGAGTCGAGGACACCCGCAGGTGGGCAGAGGACTATTTACATTATGTACCGTCGGAGAGCGAGTGTACCTTTGGGGAGGGCTTCACAGCTACGCCCGCTGCGGAAGTATGATGCCACACGCGGGCCTCGGATGTGCCACCATCGTCTGCCAACAGCGGGCCATCGTAGCGCTCTAAGCCGGGAAGGGCTCCCGTAGATTGCATGAACCCCTACCACCCCCAAAAACACACACACACACACACACACACACACACACACACGCACACACACGCACACACACACACACACACACACATGAACTATGGTCATTACAACTCTTACCCATGCAGGCCATAGGTGAGCAAAGATGTGATGTCCACGGGTAGTGGATGGTGCTGCTGGGAGGTGGGAAGAGGGAAGTGAGGTATAACCCACCGGTTGGGTGCTGTTTGGGTGCTCAACGGAAGAGAGAGAGAACATGCTCGACGGCTGCGCTAGCTCCTCAGGCGCCAGCCTCTTCAAACGGCACAGTGGCCCTTTCCTGAAGGCACTTCGGAGGGTGAAGAGGTCGTACAACCGGATCTGCGAAGCAAACGGCAATGAGGACGTAGTAAATTTGGCAGATAGTTTGTTTGACATGTGGGCGATGATTGAAAAACTGCACGTAAGTGTGCCTGAATGGAATGGAGAAAATATGCATGCATGGATTTGGGTAGACATAGGTAGACATGAGGATGGAAGTGTACATTCTTCCGCGAGCAATTAAACGCGAAGAGTGGGAATCGTTTTCGTGTTAACGTGTGAATAGCAAATGGGGGGAGGGGCACCTCGCCCTCTTTGGACACCAAGCCAGCGTGGTTGCCAGAGCAGTCTATCGCAAAGTGGTCTGCGGCACGCCCAGCGCTCTCCTTCTCCAGCTTACACACCACAGCGCCCTCGTGCACGTCGATGAACTGAAGCGTGCCGTCGCACGTGAGGACTGCAGCATCCAGGCAAAGCGATGCCCTCAGTCATGAACGACCTCACCCGATGATAAATATAATCTCAACTTACGGCCCCAACCACTTGACCTCCGTGCACATTATTTGACAAACGATTATGCCCACTCGCTCCCAACATTTGGACATCGACACATTGCCCAGCCCATCCATGCTTGCACATTTATTCATGCAAGCGAATCTTTCTATCCCTTCCTCCACACTCTCTCTATCATCAGTCACTTCTTTCCCACCTCCCTCTCTCTCTCTCCCTCTCTATTCTATTTTTCCATGGCTTCTTTCTAAGTATCCGCACTTTCGTCTTATTATTCTCAGACATCCAAGTTTATACTGATATGTAGCTTAATACTGACACCCACGCCCAACCGATTCGCCTTAATCTCCTACGAAATCCCTCACCAGCAGGCCCTTGAATCACAATGCCATGACGCCAGACAGGCCCAACTCAAACATACCTAGGCGTAGAAATCCACCTACTTACATGCACTCTCTCACCCTCACTCTCTTACATAAACACACACACACACACACACACACACACACACACACACACACACACACACATACACATACAATCAAAGCACAGGCATGCGCCATCTTCGGTCTCTCTCCCTCTTTTCCTCTCCTGTCTCTCTCTATTTTTCTCGTGCCCATTTTCATTTTATGCCATCCCCACGCAACACTTGGGTGTAGGATACTCCCGGCGCATGTTCACCCTAGCGCAAACATCAAAATCCACCCACAGTAATACATACCTACACACAGACGGTCTGGCCCACCATTCCGCCCACACACACACACACACGCGCGCGCACAGCGCATACAGTTTTCGCCTGCATTGCCACAGTCAATCAAACTCGCCGGGGCTCTATAGACGAGGGGGTGAGTGTGCAGTCGCACCAGCCACAACCCGGCTGTCTGGCATGAAGTGCAGCTGCACCGCGCCAAACTGCGCTGCCGGCAGTGGCAGCGCGAGCGCAAAGCTGAGCTGTATCCCGCTCATGTCCCAACAGTACAGCAAAGTCGTGGTCCCGGCTGCCACCAGCCACCTCTGGTCGGGGCTGAGCGCGATGCACTTTAGCACAGGATACCCACGCGTGGCGACCCTCGCGCTACCAGGAAGTCGAAGTGAAACACGGTGGCTGCAGTCGCGCGTATCCCACACCCAAATGGTATCATCCTGCGACACAGTGTAGTTTCGGGTAAAAAGAGGTCAACACACACCGGGAATGGGCAGCCATTTGCTCCGTAAGCCACGGAAACGTAATTGGATTACCCACTTTGAATGAAGTCACCAGGGATTCGCTGTCTGGGGTGAAGGCCGCCTGCAGTGCACCGTATGGCCCGCTGCCTAGGCTGTGCATCAGAGTGTGAGACTGCGGCAAAGACACGGCAGGAAGCAGGGATTCAGCCACACAGTGCGCGTGCTTCCTTCACCGTTGTCACCTCACCCATTTCCCCATCATATCGCACGCCACCACCGCACCTTTGCGTCCCAAATGTTGATGCACTCTGCTGATGTGGTTAGAAGCAAGTCTCCATTGCTGGTTGTCGAGATATCATTCACCGGGCTACACAGGCACCACACACCACACCACACCAGCAGCATCACTCCCTGTCTATACAGACCCCATCCCCAGCCAGAAACACGCATGTGTGAGCTTTCGCGAAGCATACCAGCGGTGACCTCTCAGTGTGGCCAAACACTGACGGGCCTCAAGCCGGATGTGGTAGACGCGCACGGTGTTGTCCTGCACAACAGCGCAAGGAGCCCGTAAATTCCAATCCAGTAGCAGTGGGTGTGCAACATGCCTTGGCCTGAGCACAGCCAGTCCAAACGATGGGGAGGGGGGGGGGGGGGGGGGGGGGGGGGGGGGGGTAAGCTGTGCATTTTTTATGGGCTTCGGCCTCACCGCAAAAGCTGCGTATAATTCGCCTTTGTTTCGTCGCGCAAAGGCCAGCGCCGTTCCGGCCTGGCAAGTTCTGTCCAACCTCGCGAAGCGGTTCCTGAGCAAACGGACGGATCATCAAAATAGTATGATCATCTGTCCGTGTGGACTAACGCCCTGACACCCGTCATTGATTCCTCTCCGGTCCGGGTACGACACTCGCTCATCTCAACTCTCAATTCTCAACATGCTTTTCACCCAGCAGACGTCGCGTACTTACTGATGGATATGAAAGAGGAAGACATTTCCGTAGTTGTCCACTGTAGCCAGCGTTTCCGCGCGCACGCTGAGCGCCACGGCGGTGAAGACGGTGTGCGAGCGGGCGCCGGCCTGTGAGGCCACTACCCGCTTGGGATTGCGCAGTACCGACAGCAAACCATCCGGCTGCACGCGCGGTTTGGCAGTCCAGATACGACCAAAGTTGGTAGATAGCCAGACGCTGTACACCTCCTCCCCAGACTTAGCTGGGCTGGGGCTGACTGCCGCTGAGGGTGACACTGCCGGCCCGTCAACCTCGCGTTCCAGTCTCCCCATGCTTATCCCCAGAAGGTGATGGTTGTAATTCGGTTGAGTTGGTCGTCGGCCCGTCCAATAGTCTGCCCGACCTACCGAACCTCGGGTCAAGGAGGCTATTGATAGTACGCCGCTATGGAGGCCGAATATAGGCTGGGAATAAAGCGAGCTGGTGATTGGTTCCCGCAATGTGAGAGGGAATCGGGTGGGTGGGTTTGCGTGAGCGATAGCTCTCGCAAAAGGCAGAAGGTGGACACACAATCGCTGCTGGTGTGTTATATAGGGTGCGGACATTTTACTGTCCGTGCGCGCTTGGGCGCTTGAACCGTTAGGGAGATGTAGCGTCGGAGGTAACGCATGTAACGGAGGTAACGCCGGTTACTTCGTAATTTAGCCCTGTAATTCAAACCTCTATATTACTAATATGACCATTTAAGCTGTGTTGGGGCTCACTTATGCCATCTGTCGCCGACTGGCGTGTGACGTTGGGTGGGGGCCCGCCAGGGGTCATCCACCCAAAGAGTTGCCAAGCTCCCGGGCACGGGAGCACTGTTGGGTCGATGTAGTCGAGGACTACGTCCGACTCTCGCGCCCAACCGCCGAAGAACTTGATCTTCTGCATTGGGGTACCGATACTGTACGCAGCAGTAGCTGCACCCTTTCGGAGGGAGTGCGAAGTCCACGCGAAACCGTCCGGAGGTTGTTCGTGTACTGCACAAAGTACGCGTTGTAGCCAAGCAGTCAGGGTGTCCGCAGTCCAGTTTGTCGTAGGCTCGCGTACACTAATAGCCCATCGTCTGTCCGGAATCTTCCCGGCGGAGAACCTGGTACGGGCAGCGTCGAAGTACTGTAGTAGTTTCGCCATGTCCGGGTGAGCCGAGGCCGGTAGTTCACAGAGGAGTTTTCGCTCCGTGGAAGTACCCCGTTGACCTTTTCTCGTTCCGTGGTATAGGAGGATTCCGCCGGTCGGAGTACACAACAGGTCTCCAGACCGGCACTCAACTCCCGCTCCACCTCGACAAAAAAATGTGGCCAGGAGCACCGTCGCTAGACACGCTCGGAACAGCAGAATGAGTTCTGCTTGAGCCTGAGTCCAAGTGTCTGTCAGCTGTGTGCGGAGGTCCTTGGCCAGGCGTAGCGATGAGACAAGAATCCGGGCTGGGAGGTACAGGCGTGTGCGGCTGGGCTGGAGGGAAACTTGGGACGCAGCGAGACCCCGCCGGACCTTGGCGACCAATTCGCCTTGTGCGACTGGTTCTGCGCCGTGGTCCTTGAAAAACCCGTTTACGGCTGAAAGGTAAGGCTGTAGACTAGTAGCCTTAATGGTGCCACGTTCTCCGATCCATGCAATGTAGCGGGCCATGGTAGCAGTTGTTGCTGCCAGCGGCGGTAGGCCTTGCTCCTCGCAGAACTGGAAGTAAGGCTTGATTGCGCTGTTGTACGTGTCGGACGTGCTCTTCGCCCAAGCGGCGGTCAGCAATTCGAGCGTTTTTGCTCCAAGGCTGTCAGTGCCCAGTAGACGTTGCATGTAGGGGCGCATCGAGGCGGCCCACGGGTTGTTGCAGCCTGCCACCTCCACCTTGTAGCGGACCTTTGCTGGTCTGGTGGGGTAGGCTTGGACTGCTGGCCTGATGTGCCGTGTGTTGAACAGGGTCAGTGTAGCACTGACAGCGCCCCGGCGGAGGTACAACCAGGCCGGGAGGGAATCCGGAATACAGTGACGGGCCAATGAGGCTTGCCGACTGTACCGCGTCCGTGCCGCCGCCCGGGACGGAACAAGTGAGGTCGGGCCGGAAGGACCGTCTCGTGGCACGCCAATTCGGTAAGGGCCTGATGCCACGCTTTCCCTTGCCACCGGGGGGCGACCACCGTGGCTGCTGCGCCGCTCTGCTGTAGTTTCTGGGCGAGGTCGGGTAGCAGGGGCCATGGCGGGTTGCACCAGTTGTTTTCTGCTCTCCAATTCGCATCGGCGAGGTGAAGGGCGTCCACGGCTTCGCACGATGGGTCTAGCCAGTTCGCGTTGTAGCGGGGCAGTAGCGTGTTGAGAGCCGACGCAAACCGGTCGATTGTGTGCGGGCCGAAGTGTGTGTCCATTTCGTGGAACACCGCGGGGTCGAGTTGCCAGTCGTCGCTGTCGAGGTGTCGGCTGAGCTTGTCTGCCCACGTGTTTGCCGCAGAACGGATGTATCTGGGCCTGATGTGGATGTTGTTGGTGTCCAACAGGTACCATAACCGGCGTAATTCGTTCATCATCTCCGGGGAGCGGGACGTCAGGCCGGTCAGGACGTGGCAGACCGCCTGGTTGTCTTCGTGGAGGAGGACGTTGCGGCCAGCCAGGTGTGGCAAGAAGCTGAGGACGGCCAGACGGACGGCCTTCAGTTCTTTCCAGGTAATGTGCTGCTGTTCGTCCTGTATTCCCCAGAAGCCGCGGGCTTCGAGTCTGCCGTTCAGGACTGCCCCCCATCCATACCCCGAACTGTCGCAGTGGATGTAGGCTGACTCGACCGGGCGGTGTATGTTCTTGCCGTTGGCGTGACTGGGTACTTGTGTCCACCACTGTAGATCTCGACTGAGCTGCGGAGAGAGACGGACGCGGCCTCCCCACTTGTCGCCGAGTACGGAGTGCAGTTCGCGGAGGAAGAATCTTGCCGCTGGAATTGCCAGAAAAAGGTACTGCGCCTGACCCGCGAATGACTGTAGTTCCTTGACAGGGAGCCATCTGCAGTTTCGGGTTGCACGTTGCAGTAGGTGACGAGCTTGTCTTGCGAGCTTCTGTAGCTTTTCCACCGGGGCGAAGAAGTAACCTGAAGCTGTGTCGATGTCGATGCCCAGGTGGTGGCCGTATTGCGTCGGCTCCCAAAAACCCTTGGAGGGGTGGCGGAGAAGGCCGAGATTGGTGAGGAGGCGGTCGACGCGCTGCCTGAGCGAGAGAGCGAGAGCACGAGTGGCGGCGAAGAGGAGAAAGTCGTCCACGTAAGGTAAGATTTTGGCTCCGCGCCACCGCGTGTGTCGGAGGAAGCGCTTGCTTGGTCTGTCGCTGTCGGGTTGTGTAGGCTTCCCGTTCTGTGTTGTAAACCCACCGGGGTCTGGTTGACGGAGGTGTCGTACGAATGTGTCCGTGAACGCGCAGAAGTGGTAAGGGCTGAGCGACCAGCCCATCGGGAGTCCAGCTAGTCGGTACAGCTGGCCGCGAACGTTTACGGTTAGATAGTCGCGCTGCTCTGGCACGATGCCCAGCGCGTAGAACCCGTCTTTTAGGTCGAACGAGAACATGTAGTCGCCCTTCCGAGTCAGATGACGAACGCCTAGCAAAGACTCCATCCGTAGTCGCTTTCTGACGCAGAAGCTGTTCAGGTGTCGTAGGTCGACGATAAAACGCCACTGATTGTGGCCGGGCTTGGCGACTAAGAAGAGTCTTGACACGTACTTGCTGCAGGTGGTGCGTTCCCAGGCTCCCGTCTCCACGAAGCGCGCAAGCTCGGCCTCGACAAAGGTGAGCTGCTCGGGGGTAGCGTCCAGCAGTGAAGTACCTTGGTTGAACGGGGGTGGGGGTCGGTTGTTTAGGAAGGGAATAGTAACGCCCTCCCGGATCCACCGTAAGACTTGTCCGCTCGCGCCGATATCTTTCCAGGCTTGCCAGTTTCGCCGCACGCGATGACGCATGTAGTTTGAATCTGGGTTGCAGGAATCGGCGCGGCGGGTCACCCCGTCATTCGTCCTTGTCGCCCTCGGTCTTCTTGTGTGCCTTGTCGGTAGGGGGGAGGGGGCGGCCGCTCGTGCGGTCCTTTGGCTTGGCCTTGGTTTTGTCCGGCTTGTCCGGCTTATCGTTCGGCCTGTCCGGTTTGTCTGGTCTAGGCTTGTCGGCCTTGAACTGGGCAGCTGCTTGCGCTTTTGCAGCTGCTGTGATGCTGACTTCGAGTCGTTTGTCCTCCAGGGCTGCCAGGAGTCCGTCGACGACGTTGCCTCCACGATCGGAGGCGACAGTGTCGAAGCATCGTGAGTAGACGAGACGCTCCGCGACGCGTTCTTCTCCGGTGAGAATCTTCTTGGCCTTGAAGCGTCTGATGTAGGTGAGTCGCGCTTCCCCCGCTGAGGCCACTGCTTGATTAGTACGTAGCGCTGCGTCGACGAGGGAGTAGGCGTAGGTTGTTTCGTCGGGGGTAGAGGTGACCGAGCGAAGCGTTTCCATAGCAGTTTCGAGTGCCGCGTTAACGGCGGCCGTAAACACACCATAGCAGAGCAGGTGTCGATACTCGTCGCGGGAAGAAATTCTCGCGTTGTCCGTAAAAAATTTGTCGGCCTCGTCGTGTCGAGGGTTCCACAGGCACGGGGCTGTTGTGCCAGATGGGGGTAGGCAGTCCGCGAACGTACGGGACGCGAATTCTGACCACTCTCTAGGGTCGATGTACTCTAGAGGGTTGGTTTTACTGTCAGCTGGTAGAGCGTCGAGCTCGAGTCGTCCACCCGCAGCGCTGTCGGAGTCGGCTGTGGGGATGGCTGAAGTAGTTGGTTTTGTTGACGCGGTTGCGACGGAGAGAGTTTCGACCTGGGCTGCTAACTGCTGCACAATCTGTGTTAGCAATTGCAGCTGGTCTGGCTGCTGTTCCGGCGCGTCACCGGGCGCAACGTAGAGGTCAGTAGGCAATACCAGGCGGTCTGCCATTTGGACTGACGGAGTGTGTTTTCGTGCGTCGTGCAGGAGACTCAGTGATCAACACCTTGCGTGGCTAGCAAGAGCCACGATGCCGTTTGCGTGAGCGATAGCTCTCGCAAAAGGCAGAAGGTGGACACACAATCGCTGCTGGTGTGTTATATAGGGTGCGGACATTTTACTGTCCGTGCGCGCTTGGGCGCTTGAACCGTTAGGGAGATGTAGCGTCGGAGGTAACGCATGTAACGGAGGTAACGCCGGTTACTTCGTAATTTAGCCCTGTAATTCAAACCTCTATATTACTAATATGACCATAAAATATTGGGGTTTAACGGTTAGTGAACGTACCATGTTGAGTCCGCCAAAGGCAACGCGCGGAGACAAAGCGTCACAAGCCCAGTAAATTGTCCGCGGCGGACGCCCACTTGCTTTACCTCTAAAGCAGCTCCTCTAGTTGGTAGCAGCCACCTTCTGCCTTTGCGCTCGCCCATTCGGCATCGTAGCTCTCGTAGCTACGCAAGGTGACAGCTTACACTCGACCGCGCCTAACACGGCCGAGACTCTTGACCATGCTCAAAATACGATGACTACGTATAGGCAAGTCGTCGACGAAATTCGCGACGCACACGAATTTGTTACATCAGTAGAATTCAAACAACAAGAGCAACGCTTACTCGCTGATGTTGCCGCATCATAAGAGCGACTTAATGGTCGGTTTCAGTAGGCATTTACCAAATTAACGGCCACGCTTAGCTCGACCGTCTCACTCAACTAGCAGCAGCGAAACAAGTCACCGATCAAGCTAGCCAATCCCGTCGGCGTAGACGACACGCCGAAGGGTGGTATTACGGAGCACGACGCCCGTAGCGCACAGCTGCCGACCGAGCGACCCTCGATCAACCCTACCGTGCGACCCCTAGCCCCAGCCCCAGCGACGACGGTACCCCCAGTAGCCATGCGAGATGAGGACTACCACATCGACACAAAGCTATGGGGACCCTACATTGCCCCGGGCCTCGAGCTACCCCCCCGGCATCTCGACGGCCCACAAATCGGGAAGCTTACATGTGACACCTACCGCCACCTCTCCGCCCGCCGGCACAACGCCACGCTCGAAGAATACCGCGCCACGGCATGTCACGCCGCCTACGCCGCCTACGCTAACACGGCGAGCATATCAGCTCTAGAAGACATTCAAAATTACCCCAACGACTCACCGGAATTCGCGGCGGCGGTCGTCACCCTCCGTCAAAGCAACCACACCCACAGCGCGCTCGAGGAGGCCGCCCGTGTGCGGATATCCCACATCCGACACACGAAGGGCGGAGGGGAGACGAGCGATTCGGATCGCGTTTTCGCAGAACTCACCTACGAGCGTTTCCTCAAACAGCGACCGGAAGTTGCCTCCTCCTGTTGTAAGTAATACCGCATACGTATTAGTTGCAGATAGCTACTTTAAGCTACTCTAGATATAATTAGTACATGTCTAGATCGGACATACCGATAAACTGTTTGACTCGGTACAAAGCTGTCGCTAGGCTACATCTCTCACACTTCTGTTGTCCCGACACCACGCATGTAGGCTGGTTATCGCCCTAATTGTTCCGTTTGCGGGACTGTGACTGTAACTACGTTTGCGTAAGTTATCTTCCACACTAACTGTGTTTGCATGGTTCAATAGGTTATGGGCCCCCGCCTCACGTCACTCACGCGCGACAACCTGGTTCGGCGAGCTGCGATCGACAGCTCTCCCGCAGAAGGCAAGTTTCTCTAGACACCTAGTACTTTCAACTTGTAGTCGGCGGTATCGCCAGTATAAACTGCGATTTAAAACCCGCCACCACCCCTCTTAAGTCAGCCACTCGACGGCGATAGCCAGCCACCCACACCGACGCACTCGTCGTGTGTGGACAGGGTGCACACATGTCCAAGCTGGAGAACAGGGGGGCGCACTATCGGGTGAATACGCATCCACAGGTTGCACGCCAGCCGTAGCTTACCTTTTTTTTTTTTAATTATCTTAGCGACTCAGCCGCCAGCGCAGCGCTCCACCTATCTTGGCCTTGGCCTCGACTTGTGCCCCACACTGGGTGGAGGATACAGAGAAGGTGCTTTGAGACACCCCGGGGCTACAGGCCGAGGGGTCGGCGGGCATCAGGCCGTCTCTTTGAAACCGCTGTTAGGCACGAGTCCGGCTAGCGGTTTTTACCGCTGCCTGTTTTTTATTCAGCTCTTTCTTTTTCGCCCTCTGTCGAAATGGCGCCGAAAACTCCGCCTGTTTCGCCTTATGACTCCCTTGACTCAGGCTCTCAGCAGAGCACTCTCCATCCCCCCCCGGATATTCTCGCGCTGCTCCTTGAGCAAATGATGCTCCTGGAAGCTTACCTCGACTCGCGGTCGGCCGCCATTGCTGCTCTTCCTGCTGCGGGTGCTAATCCGCACCCCCATGTCGCTCAGCGCCGCCACGATGCTCAGCTCGAACACTTTCGGGACAGCCACGACGTGCACACCCTTCCCCTGCTTGAGCATCCCCAGCCTGGCTACGCCCCACCGGACGCACAGTCGGCCTTCGCTGTTGCTACCGTTGCAGCTCATGTTGGCGACCCCGCCGTCGCACCACGCCGTCCCGATGCGCACCGCGAGCCCTCGCGTCCCGAGCTCATGGTTGAACACCCTCCACCACCCCCCCAATACCCCCCGGCTAAGTCTGCCCTACACCGCGACCCCTCGCGTCACGACCTCGCGGTTGAACAACTCCCGCCACCCCCCCCCCCTACCCCCCCGCTGGATATGCCCTTCACCACCCCGGACCTCTCATCCCGGAGGCGCCCTCTCACCGCGTCCCCCCCTCCCGTGACCACCCGCATCCCTACGGCCCGCCGCCTTCCATGGCCGGCCGCTCTCCCTTTCCCGGTGGCCCACCTCCTCCCTTCCATGGACAACATTCTTCCCCAGCCCAGCGTGGCGACCACACCCCCCGTGGCCGTCGTCGCCCCACCATTGACCCCATAGTCATCGGCCGAGCGGCACACGCAACCCCCGACTTCGACCGTGACGTCCACCCCATTCTCTTGGGAAGCCCCCAGTACGCACCCGCATGCACGCGCCCAGCTGTCTCCACGGTCTTGCGCATCCTTGGCTCCGCCCAAGCCTCACCCACGGAGGCACATTGGCAAGCTCTGCAAAAGGTCCTCCGCTAGCTTCATGACACCATGGACATGCGCCTGACGTTGGGGGAGGCCTGGACCACAGCCTCCAACTCACAGGCTTTGCCGACGCTGACTAGGCCAACGACAAAAGCACCCGCAAGTCTTGCTCCGACTATCTCTTCACCCTCGGACGCGGGCCAATCAGTTACAAGATCAAATAATAGACTTGTGTGGCTCCATCCACGTGTGAAGCCGAGTACTACTCTGTGGCTGACATGCTCACCAATCTCCTCCCATGACCTGCACTGGCAAGACACCGAAGTGCGATCCTTGGAGGACAAGACCCAATGCAACGCTTCATCCCGTAGCTACCTACATGGGGAGTGTTGTAAGTAATATAGCATACGTATCAGTTGCAGATAGCTACTGTAAGCTACTCTAGATATGATTAGTACATGTCTAGATCGGACATACCTATAAAGTGTTTGACTCGGTACAGAGCTGTCGCTAGGCTACAACTCTCACACTTCTGTTGTCCCGACACCACGCATGTAGGCTGGTTGTCGCCGTAACTGTTCCGTTTACGGGACTGTGACTGTAACTACGTTTGCGTAAGTTATCTTCCACACTAACTGTGTTTGCATGGTTCAATACCTCCGAATACGACAACTGTGAGGTGCTACTTTGGTTAGGCTAAGTTGGCAACCTTAGACTAATAGAAGAACCTAATCTCTGGATCTAATTATACAGCGTAGAGAGAATTAATCAGATTATCTTAGGAACAGGGTTTCTTATAATCTGGGTGTGGCGTAAATCTGGTCTATACCGGTCTCTTCCGCTCTACCAGTAAGTCCCCGTCTTAAATATCCACACCTCGTGTGCTCTAGAAACAGCCTTAGAACCTGTAGCTTGTGTTGTCTTCTAACTAAACCAAACTATTACTAGTGATACAGATTATGTGAGATTATCTGTACCGGCTATCTTACCTTGTCGCACAAGCTCTTTCAGCTATCTGGAGACGAACTATCTATATATCTATATAGAAGAGATACTGCTAGTAACTCTGTATTGTCGAGGGAAAATACGGCGATACAGTTGTACTATCGTGATGACAATTAAGAGTCACTGGATATCGCTAAGATACAGGTACCATTTATAGGAAATAAGTATTGTCAGATACTAGCACTTAGCTAAATGGCTGGGATATGACAACAACCTACACCGAGCGTTCATCGACAAAACACTCGAATTGCTCGCTACTCGCTAGCGCCAAAGCCGCCGCGGGAGCTTATTAAACCATGCAAACACAGTTAGTGTGGAAGATAACTCACGCAAACGTAGTTACAGTCACAGTCCCGCAAACGGAACAGTTACGGCGACAACCAGCCTACATGCGTGGTGTCGGGACAACAGAAGTGTGGGAGCTATAGCCTAGCGACAGCTCTTTACCGAGTCAAACAGTTTATCGGTATGTCCGATCTAGACATGTACTAATCATATCGAGAATAGCTTACAGTAGCTATCTGCAACTAATACGTATACGGTATTACTTACAACACTCCCCCTGAAGGTAGCTACGGGATGAAGCGTTGCATTGGGTCTTGTTCTCCAAGGATCGCACTTCGGTGTCTTGCCAGTGCAGGTCATGGGAGGGGTTTGGTGAGCATGTCAACCACCATATGGTCAGTGGGGAGGTACCTCAACTTGATGGTTCCCTGCTCCATGTGGTCTTTGAGGAAGTGCCACTTCATACCGATGTGCTTAGTCTTCTCGCCGACCAAGGCATTCTGGGAGTATGCAATGGCGCTTTGGTTGTCCTCCCAAATGGTGGTGGTTTCGGTGATGGGGGAGTTGAAGATTTCCCCCATGAGTTGTCGGAGGTGGAGTCCCTCCTTGGTGGCGTTAGCCGCAGAGTAGTACTCGGCTTCACACGTGGATTGAGCCACACAAGTCTGTTGTTTGGACTTGTAACTGTCTGGCCCGCGTCCGAGGGTGAAGAGATAGCCGGAGCGAGACTTGCGGGTGTTACTGTCGTTGGCCTAGTCAGCGTCGGCAAAGCCTGTGAGTTGGAGGCTGTGGTCCAGGCCCCCCCCCAACGTCAGGCGCATGTCGATGGTGCCATGAAGGTAGCGGAGGACCTTTTTGAGAGCCTACAAGTGGGCCTCGGTGGGTGAGGCTTGGGCGGAGCCGAGGATGCTCAATGTCGTGGAGACATCAGGGCGTGTGCAGACGGCTGCGTACTGGAGGCTGCCCATGAGGCTTGGGTAGACGTCCTTGGCCACCCCGGTGAGAGAGGGCGAGATCATGTGCGCGAGGCCGGCGAGAAAGCCCGGGTCCATGGGAAGTGACAACGGCTTAGAGTCGGACATGCCGTACTTGGCGAGTACGTCGCGCATGTACTTGGACTGGTCCAGCGAGATGGTGCGCGTGGAGCGATCGCGGGTACTGTGCATGCCGAGGAGTTGGGAGAGGTCGCCTAGGTCCTTGATCTTGAACCGTGCTCCGAGTTGGGCTTTTGACGAGGCGAGCCAAGTGGCATCATTGCAGGCCGCGGGAATGTCATCGACGTACAGGGCGATCATGGCGAAAACGGGGCCGGTGCGGTAGATGTATATGCACGGGTCAGAGACGCATTGTTGCCATCCATGGTCGACGAGCCATGCACGAAGTAGCATGTTGAACTCGCGGGGGGGCTGTTTAAGGCCGTAGAGGCAGCGCTTGAGGTGACACACTCTAGACGTGCCATCGTTGAAGCCGAGGGGCTGGCGGATGTATACATCCTCCCGGATGGGAGCGTATAGAAACGTTGTGTCGATGTCAAGCTGGCAGAGTTCAAGGTCGCGGGCGGCCGCGATGGTGAGGAAGAGACGCAGGTTGGCCATGCGGATGACTGGGGAGAAGGTATCCGTGTAGTTCTGTCCAGCGCGTAGACTGCACCCCTTGGCGACGAACCGCGCTTTGAAGCGGGAGACGTCGCCGGCTGTATCCGACTTGACTTTGAAGATCCACATGATGTTAACGACCATTCGGCCGGGGGGGAGGTCCACAAGGTCCCACGTGCCGTTGGTGATGAGGGAGGAATACTCTTGTTGCATAGATGCTTGCCACTGGGGGGCTTGGGCGCTGTCCAACGCAGCCCGGTAGGATTTCGGTTCCAAAAACTCCCGGGCGGAGAGGAGGGCGACGGCAGTAGGGGACGTGCCTGCATGTGTGTGATGGACCCGTGATAAGGTCGGGGACGTGAGGGTGCTCAAATATATCCTCTTGAGCTTTGCCTTGGTCAGGATCACAACACGCCGTCACGAGGGTCGGGGGGTAGTCGGACAAGTGGGCAACCATTTGCCGTATCGAATGGGGTGTGAGCGGAGCCGAGCATGGCGAGGGGCTGCCGGGGGGGGTAGGGGTGTGGGTAATGTGAGGTCAATGGGGTGGGATAGGGGTGAGGCTGCGGGTACGTCTGCCGAAGGGTCGGTGATGACCGAGTCGACGGAGTGTTGTGTGTCGAAGCATGGGGTGTCTTCCTGAAAGACAACATGAACGGAAGTGGTGATGCGACGCGATTCCGGGTTGCAGACACGGTACCCGGGTGCGTCAGGGGGATAGCCCACCAGGACGCCGCGAAATGCTTTTTCACTGAGTTTCCGACGTTGTTTGTCGGGGACCTTGGCGAAAACGGCGCAGCCGAAGACGCGGAACTTGGAGGCGTCGGGCACCAACGACGTAAGGAGTGTGAGGGGCACGCCACCATGGGGTCCGACCGAGCGATTGTACGTGCGGTTGCGAAGGTACACAAAAGTGCTGACAGCGCACGACCACATGGAGTTGGGAACGGCCATGTTGTGGAGCATCGCCGATGCATTGTCCCGGATAGTGCGCCAAGGACGTTCGGCTTTGCCGAGCATGTGGTGGGCGTATGGGGAAGAGAACTGTACCCCGACGCCGAGGTGTGCGCACATCCGGCGAGTGACACCAGCTTCAAACATAGAGTCGGAGTCAAACTTGAGGACCGGTGCGAACGCGCCCGACTGGGAGTGATGGCGGGCATGCAAGTGCTTGATGTCCAAGAGGATGGTTTCCAACTCCGAACATGCGTCGTCTTTAGACTTAAGGAACCGCACCCACATGTAGTTGGTGTGGTGGTCGATGACGAGCAAGCAGTAGCGGAGGCCATGTGGGGAGGGGACATTGACCGGGCCCCATAGATCAGTGGACATGTTAAGGAGGGGGCGGGATGGCTTCGCGCAAGCGGCTGTGTTGCGCGGTGCAGCTGTGGCTTTGTGGAGTAAGCAAGAGTCGCAAGAACACATGGCTAGTCGGGACACCGTGAGTATGCTGGGCCTGAAGGCTTTGCATATTTAGGTGGCCAAACCGACGGTGCCAAAGTACGGGGTCACACTGGGCAGAAAGGGCAACCTGAGGTGAGGGGTCAAGTGCCGCTGTTGCGGATGGGCTTGAAGGGAGGTCCGGCTTGTGGGGAAGGAGGTAGAGACCGTTTCCGGACGGTTCTAGCACACCCATGCCTGTGGGTACCAAAAGCATACCATTGTCAGAGTTGGAGGGAAAGACGAATTCACATCCGCTGTGAGTTTGCATCCAGCCGACACTAAGAAGTCTGCCGATACGCTGAGCGGAGCGAGAGGATAGGTCGGGGGTGTAGAGTGCATACACATTGCGGTGAATGAGCTGGCCAGAGGCAAGTCGGACAGAAATCCGCACTGAGCCACTGCCCTTAACGCCAACGCCGAGACCGCCCACGCGAGAGGGAGCGGAGGGGGGTGTGAACTTCACGAAGTCATCTCGGAACGCGGTGAGGTTAATCGAGCAGGCGGAATAAACGACCCAGAACTATGATAGGTTACGACTTGGGGCGAGGGAAGAGGAGAATGCCACAGAGCTGAAAGGGACACTCACCTCGTCGTCATCGTAGTCATCAGCGCAGTCCTTGAGGGTGGGTGAGCTGTCGGTGTCCTCGGCAGGGGCGTCGTCGGCAGGGGCGTCGCTTAGCAGACCAGCGGGAGCATAGGTGGTGCCACCGGCGGCGCCGTACTTCTGGGCGGTCATCTTACGCTTGGCGAGGTTCCACTTAAGGATAGCGTCATCCGTGGCAGTGCAGGCGGTGAGGCGGACATGAGATGGTTGAGGCTGCCACAAACGCCACACTTGTTAGGTCAATGGCCGCGAGGATTACGGTGTGGTGGGCCTCGACCGTTGTGCGAGCCGCGGCCCACAGCGACGAACGCGGAGATGGGAGGGGGTGATGTGGCCGGAGCGGTTGTGTCCGGGGCAGGGTCGTCATCCATGTTGTGCGCGAGGTGGAGGATGCTGGCCATCACTTCATCAGCCGACATGAGGTAGTATGTGTCAAAGGCGTTGATGACGCATTGTTTCGCCTGACCGTGTGGGCCGCTGATGGAAATACCTCGCAGCATGAGGAGACCGAGGTTGTGGGGGTGGATGGCAGCGGAGCCATCACCCATTTGGCACGTCTCGTTGTAGTCGTCAAAGGTCTGGCGCATGTAGTCGACATAGTCACTGAGTGACTGGCCATGGCGCTGTCTGACCATTAGGTTTTCCAGAAGGGACAAGGAGCAAGCAGAAGACAGACAGTCGAGGCGTTCACACAGGATGTCCCACGCGGCAGCGGCGCAGTCAGGGCGAGCTGGAGAAACACATTTCATCGCCTGGTCAGCGCGCTGATTCGCGCTGGTTGCATTGAGGAGCAACGTGTAGGCGTAGTGTTGTGCTGGTTCGTCGAGCCAAGCGCCGGAGTCGCGGATGGCCAGCTGCGGAATAAGATATGCGGCCTTGATGGAGAGGAAATTAAGGAAGGTCCTCTTCCATTGCTTAAAGTCCGTGGTGGGGCCCATGACGGGGACCGACATCTTCATGGACCGGTTGAGGGCGTCCTTGTCGAAGCCGGGGGCTTCGTGTGCCGCTCGGCCGATGACTACCGGGTCAATGGTGGGGCGACGACTGCCACGGGTGGTGGGGTCGCCACACTGGGCTGGGGGAGAATGCCGTCCATGGAAGGGAGGAGGTGGACCACCGGGAAAGGGCGAGCGGCCGGCCATGGGATGCGGCGGGCCGTACGGGTGCGGGTGGTCACGGGAGGGGGGGACGAGGTGATAGCGGGTCTCCGAGTTGAGAGGTTCGGGGTGGTGAAGGGCATATCCAGCGGGGGGGGGGGGTGGTGGGAGGTGTTCAACCTGGGGGTCGTGACGCGAGGGGTCGCGGGACGCATCGGGACGCGAGGGCTCGCGGGGCGCATCGGGACGGCGCTGTGCGACTGTGGGGTCGCCAATAGGAGCTGCAGCGGTAGCAGCAGCGAAGGCCGGTTATGCGTCCAGTGGGGCGTAGCCGGGCTGGGGATGCTCAAGCACGGGGAGGGCGTGTACGTCGTGGCCGTCCGGAAAAGGTTTGAGGTGCGCATCGTGGCGGCGCTGAGCGACATGGGTGTGCGGATTAGCAACTGCAGCAGCAACAGCAGCAACCTCGGCCGACTGCGAGTCGAGGCGAGCGTTAATGCGCGCCATTTGCGCAAGGAGCAGCGCGAAAGAATCCGGGGTGGGATCTAGAGTGCTACGCTGAGAGCATGAGTCAGGGGAATCAGGAGGCGAAACAGGCGGAGAGTCGGCGGAGCGAGTTTTCGGCGCCATTTCGACAAAGGGCGAAAAAGAAAGAGCAGAATAAAAAACAGGCAGCGGTAAAAACCGCTAGCCGGACTCGTGGCTAACAATGGTTTCAGAGAGACGGCTTGATGCCCGCCGACCCCTCGGCATATAGCCCCGTGGTGTCTCAAAGCACCTTTTCTGTATCCTCCACCCATTGTGGGGCACAAGTCGAGGCCATGGCCAGGACATGTGGAACGATGCGATGGCGGCTAAGTCGCTAAGATAATCTAAAAATAAAAAGGTAAACTACGGCCGTCGTGCAACCTGTAGATGCGTATTCACCCGATAGTGCGCCCCCCCGTTCTCCAGCTTGGACATGTGTGCACCTTGTCCACACACGACGAGTGCGTCGGTGTGGGTGGCTGGCTATCGCTGTCGAGTAGCTGACTTAAGAGGGGTGGTGGCGGGTTTTAAATCGCAGTTTATACTGGCGATACCGCCGACTACAAGTTGAAAGTACTAGGAGTCTAAAGAAACTTGCCTTCTGCGGGAGAGCTGTCGATCGCAGCTGGCCGAACCAGGTTGTCGCGCGTGAGTGACGTGAGGCGGGGGCCCATAACCTATTGAACCATGCAAACACAGTTAGTGTGGAAGATAACGTACGCAAACGTAGTTACAGTCACAGTCCCGCAAACGGAACAGTTACGGCGGCAACCAGCCTACATGCGTGGTGTCGGGACAACAGAAGTGTTATAGCTGTAGCCTAGAGACAGCTCTGTACCGAGTCAAACAGTTTATCGGTATGTCCGATCCAGACATGTACTAAACATATCTAGAATAGCTTACAGTAGCTATCTGCAACTAATACGTATACGGTATTACTTACAACAGAGCTACCTTCGCACGCAAGACACCCGACCGACCCGCCCCCGACCGTCCAACCCCTACCCCGACCCCAAGACCCCAACTCAAGCCAAAGCCGCCACCGAGAGACAACGCCGACACTAAAGACACGAAGACCAAGAATCCGGACAAGAACGCTTGACGGTGTGACCCGCCGCGCCACGTCTTACAACGACCGTTCCAACTTCATGCGTCACCGCGTGCGGAGTAGAGCGTTCGAGTGGAAACGATTAGGCGCGAGCGAGCAAGTTCTAGGCTGGATTCGTCACGGGTTCTGTTGTATGTAATACATGTTGGCTATTAGTTATAGATAGCTACTGTAATAAGCTATTCTAGATATGATTAGTACATATCTTGACACCACGCCTCGGGCTGGTTGTCTCTGTGACTGTCCCTTTGCGTGAATGTGACTGTAACTACGTGTGCGCTAGTTACCTTCCATACTGATTGTGTGTGCACGGTTAAACATGTTATGGGCCTCCGCCTAACGTCACTCACGCGCGACAACATGGTTCGGCGAACTGCAATCGCCACCTCTCCCGCAGAAGGCGGGTTCATATAGACACTTAATACTTTCACCTTGTAGTCGGCGGCATCGCGTGTATAAACTGCGCTTTAAAACCCACCCCCCATCCCACCTAAGTCAGTTGCTTGAGGACGTCAGACACCCACCCACACCGACGTATTCGTCGTGTGTGGATAGGGTGCACAGTGCACAAAGGTCCAAGCTAGAGACGGGGGGGGGGCACTATCGGGTGAATACGCATACACAAGGTGCACGACAGCCCTAGCTTAATTTATCTATATAGCTTCATAGCGACTCAACCGCCAGCGCATCTCTCCACCTGCACTGGCCGTGGGCCGACTTGTGCCCCACACCGGGTGGATGATACAAAAAAGGTGCTTTGAGACACCCCGGGGCATCATGCCAAGGGATCGGCGGGCATCAGGCCGTCTCTTTGAAACCAGTGTTAGGCACAAGTCCGGCTAGCGGTTCTTACCGATGCCTTTTGTTCAGTTTCTCCTTTCCTTTGCCGCGATGGCACCGAAGACTCGCTTTGTCGACTCTCCACATGTTTCGCCTCATGATTCCCATGACCTCGGCTCTCAACAGCGCTTTGTCGTTCAGACCCTTGCTACCCTCGCGCTCGTCTTGGAGCAAATGGCGCTCATCAACGCCCGCATGGACGCGCTGTCGGCCGACGTTGTTGTTGCTGCTGTTGAAGCTGCTGCTGCCGACCTCCCTGTCGCTGAGCGCCGTCGAGATGCGCAGCGCGAACCCCCGCGCGACGGCCACTCCGTGGACACCCTCCCACCACCTCCACCACACCCCCTTCTTGACTACGTCCCTCCCACCCAAGGACCCCTCTTCCCAGACGCACGGCCGCACCACGCCCCTACCTCCCGTGGACCCCCTCACCCTTACGGTCCGCCGCCAGCCATGCCCGGCCACTCCCCTTTCGTTGGTGGCCCACCTCGTCACTTCTCTGGCCAGCATTCCTCTCAAGCCGCGCGTGGCGCCCTCATCAGTCGTGGAGGACGCCGCCCCACCATTGACCCCGTGGTCGTCGGCCGTCGGGCGTGCCGCCCACGAAGCGACCGGCTTCGACAAGGACGCCCTCAAGCGGTCCATGAAGATTTCGGTTCCCACCATGGGACCCAACTCGGACTTCAAAGAGTGGAAGAGTAACTTTCTAAACTTCCTCTCCATCAAGGCAGCGTACCTTATCCCGGAGATGGCCATCCGCGAGTCAAGTGCATGGCTAGATGAGCAGGCGCAGCACTACCCATACACCCTCTTGCTTCATGCAGCAAGCGCCAACAAGCGCGCTAACCATGCCTTGAAGTGCGTTTCTCTTGCACGTCCCGAATGCGCCACTGCAACATGGGACATCTTGTGTGAACAGCTAGACTGCATGTCCTTCGCGCGCGCTCTCCCCCTCTTGGACAACCTCATACTCCGAAAGCGCCCTTACCAATCCTTGAATGAAATGAAATGAAATGAAATTGTTTACAACGGCGCCCGCCGGCGGCGCAGCGGCGGCGGCCCCGGAGAGGGGTGCGCTCGCAGGCCCGTCGGCATCCCCTCACCTCCCCGTGGTGGGCGCTGGAAACCCCGTAGCCGTGCCAGGCATGGCACGGTAGGGGGCTAATAGGGCCGACAGCTCGATCCGTGGGATCAGCAGCTGTCGGGAAAGCCTTGTACATAGGGCTTTTGAAAAAATAATTTCTGTGCACTACCGGCGCCAAGATCTCCCGCTCGGCCCGTCCGATATGTTTTTTCGCGTACAGATACTACTAGATACAGCCTTACTTTGAGCGGTGGGACCTGTACTACGGCAGCGTTTGATGGCGAGGAGGGTACGGCCGGATCAGCGGTGGGAGGCGGGTGTTGGAGCTGGTGGTGACCAGCCGGGAAGCAGCGCCAGGAAAGGGCGCTCGCTAGCTATCGACCAGCCCTGTGCCGGACGAACCTTGCCGAGGGGTGAGGCAAGACATGGCACAGGACGGTGGCTAGCCGCAGACGGAGGAGCGGCTACATGAGGCGGCGGCGATCCTCAGGATCAGCCGCCGCCGAAAAGCCCTGTACGGAGGGCTTTTTTGGATACTAAAAAAAAATGTCCGTACCCGGCGTCGAGCTAGTTGGGGAGCAGCACCAGGGTAGGGCGCTCACTAGCGCGCCGCTACGTCGTCCAGCGTCATCTCCCGGGGGGAGGAGTTCGCTGGGACGGCAAGGAGGACGGTCGCGACGGGAGGAGCGACAAGATCTGGCGGCGACGACCCTTTGGGTCGGCGCCGCCGGAAAACCCGGCACGGAGGGTTTTGTTTAATTCCGGGCGCCCGCGGCCCGCCGAATCCGGCTACGGTGACCTGCCCCCCCCTCTTCGACACCCACTACCCCGACAGACCTACATACTCCTAGGAGTCCTTGAGCGTGGGCCCGGGTGAGCGCGGAGGCCCCCGCTCAAGAAAAGGCTGCTCGGTGGACGCGCGATCAGAGGGGGGAGGTACGGCCACATGCCGGACTACCTAACAGGTACCCGGGTACCAGACAGAGAAAAAACCGGGGAAATGAGCGGGGAAAATTCAGGCGCGGAGGCAGGAGCGCTAGTTTTTTCTGTGTCTGTGTGTCTCGGTCCCCCCCTACTTGTCCTTGAGGTGATGGGGGACCTCGACACGGAGGACCGCCGCGTCGGTGGACGCGGCAAGACCTTGGGGCGGGGTTTACGGGATGGAGCGGCGGGATCGACGAGCGACCGCGAGAGGAGAGTTTTTTTGCCAGCCCTTCCCCTCCTACCTTCGGCAAGACCGAAGTCACGCGGGAGCTAGATTAGGCTGGCCCGTCGTCCCTCCCGAACGCCGACCGGCCTAGGCCGGTCGACACCCCGGTTCGGTGGGAGCGGGCCGTGCATCGTGAAGGTCGAGCAGCAGTTTAGTTTTGCATTTCTAGACAAGTGGATTTATTTTTAGATCTGTTTTTCTTGATTACAAAATTATTACGTTGTTACTGCTTAGGTGGGGGGACTATGGCAATTACTGCGGTTGCTTACAGTTATATAACTCCCGAGGAACGTCGACACACATTGCAGATAGGTGTGTCGATAAGAAATGTACCTGGTCGGAGAGACCCGGGCCCAACTTGCTAATAAGTCATGTATGGCGAAGTATAGTGGCCCGTGAGACAGCAGCCGGTCAAGTTTGCCGGGACATGTTGTAAACAATTGAAATTGAAATTGAAATTGTTTACAACAATACCAGTAAAAACCGCCTGATGTCTCTCGGCCCCCCCTTTGCTACGCCTTACAATGTTGGACTTAGGCGCGTGAGGTAGACCGTGAACCACTAATCCCATCTCTCCAATAGCAGTGACGATACCGTCTAAAACATACCCGTATTCAGGTATTTGATTTTTGATCTATACGTGTTTTTTTGGGGTAAAGTATGAAATATAAAATGTCGCTAGTCTCTACGATACGCGGGCTGCTCAAGCCGCTGTGGGGTCGCTGATCAGCAAGGCTGTTGTCGAGTCGAACATGCCTGACCTCGGCCCCTGTGCGACTCCGGTCGCGCCGGAGCTAGGGGGAAAGGCAGGTGAAAAACCCCCCCTCGCTCAGGTCGTCGTCGGTCCCGTCTCGATCCGTGCTCAACCCCGCCCGAGGTATTAGCTGCTCCTCCCACGCAGCGCGCCACCTAGCCGAGTCTTCTCTCCACCTTCGGGGGCTGAGAAGGGAAACTAAGTAGGCTGCAAACGGTGTCCGGTTGGCTCTCCTGCCTCCGAGTCAGATTTTCTCTTGTCCCCTGTCCTTGTTCCGTGTGTTTCCAACACATATCTGATCGCGTTGTGGCCGGCCGTACCCTCCCCCGGTGGTTAACGTTGTTAGGGGCCCGCCTTTACGAGCAGTGTGCCGTTACGATAACCCTAGGCACACTGCCTGAGGCAGCCTATCGATAACTAGGTACCAACTAGGGAAGGGTTGGTAGGACACAGGGATCGAGTCGCCGGTCCTCAAAAAATGGTGGGTACGGGGACTTTTCCAAAAACCCCATCATCATGTCCTCCTGCATTGCCCCATATGACGCTCTTTTGCAGTGGACCCTGGCCAAACGGAAGATGATCGTCCAGAAGTACGGTACCCCTTGTGGCTTTGCATCGGCGCACGTTGCTCTCCTTAGCGACGTGCCCGCCGACGAGTCTGACAGTTTGCCCACCCTTGAGGATTGCACTGATGAATATGATGACACTGAGGTGAGTGTCTCGTTCAGCTCTGTCGCTTTCTCATCGTCCATCACCCCGGGTCGTGATCTTTGTAGTACTGGGTAGTTGATTCCGCATGTTCGATCAACTTAACCGCATTTCGAAGTGATTTCTCCACGTTCACTCCACCCTCGACGCGCTCTCGCGTGGGTGGAGCTAGTGTCGATGTCAAAGGCAATGGTTCCGTGCGCATGTCCATTCGGTTGGCCTGTGGCCATGTCGTCCACCGCACGATTCACGCGTAGCACACACCCGACCTCTCATCTCGCTCTACTCAGCGCATCGGCAAACAACTTAGTGTTAGTTGGTTACAGTCCCATTGCAGATGTGAATTTGTTTTTCCCACTGACTCCGACACTGGTGTGCGAATGGTGCCTATAGGAATGGGGTGCTAGAGCCCTCCAGAATTGGTCTCTACCTCTTGCCCCACCGACCAAAGCTGCCCCCCATACCCTCTGCGGAGAAAGCGCGTGACCCCAGTTATGTTGTTGCCCTTACTGCCTAGTGCGACCCTGAACTGTGGCACCGCTGGTTTGGAAACCTTAACAAGCAAAGCTTGCAAGCCTAGCATACCCACGGTGTCCCAACTAGCCCAACATTAGCCAGCTCTGTAAAAATTGTTTCTTGCGATTCATGCTTGCTCCACAAGGCCACTGTTGCACCACGCAACACCGCTACTTGCGCGAAACCATCCCGTCCCCTTCTCAACATGTCCTCTAACCTTTGGGGTCCTATTACTGTCTCCTCCCCACATGGACTCCGCTACTCCCTGCTCGTCATCGACCACTATACCCATTACATGTGGGTGCGGTTCCTCAAGTCCAAAGACGACGCATGCGCCGAGTTAGAAACCATCAAGCTAGACATAAAACACTTGCATGCACGCCATCACTCCCAATCAGGCGCGCTCGCACCGGTCATTAAATTCGACTCGGACTCTATGTTTGAAGTTGTTGTCACCCGCCAGATGTGCGCCCGCCTCGGCGTCGGGTATTTAGTTATGTGCCCCGTATGCACATCACATGCTCGGCAAGGCCGAACGCCCTTGGCGCACTATCCGTGACAATGCTTCTGCAATGCTCCAAAGCAAGGCCGTCCCCAACTCCATGTGGTCATGCGTTATCAGCACTGTTGTTTTCCTCCGCAACCGCACGTACATCCGTTCGGTCGGCCTCACTGGTGGCGTTCCTGTGACTCTCCTTACGTCGTCAGTGCTTGACGCCTCCAAGTTTTGCGTCTTCGGGTGCACTATCTTCGCCAAAGTGCCAGACTAGTTGCGTCGGAAACTCGGTGAGAAAACGTTTCGTGGCGTCATGGTTGGCTCTCCCCCTGACGCACCCGGGTACCGCGTGTACAACCCCGAGACTCGCCGCATTACCACTTCAGTTCATGCTGTCTTCCCGGAAACCACTCCGGGCTGCGGCGCACGATTCCCCGTCGACTCGGTCATCACCGACCGTTCGGATGACGATCCTCCGCAGGACATCTCACCCCTCTCCCACCCTGTCGACACCACCCTACCCGACCCCCAACCCCCTCCTCCAGCACCTCGCCATGCTCGACTCCGGTCCCATCCCCTTCGCTACGGCGATCTTGTTGCCCACATGTCCGACTACCCGCCGACACTTGTCACGGCGTGT
This sequence comes from Tetraselmis chui, assembly GCA_026401115.1. Lineage (NCBI taxonomy): Eukaryota > Viridiplantae > Chlorophyta > Chlorodendrophyceae > Chlorodendrales > Chlorodendraceae > Tetraselmis > Tetraselmis chui. The sequence goes on from JAPMLY010000539.1 coordinate 86,212, forward strand.
TATGACCGTGAACAAGGCAAGGCCAAGGAGGACATCTTCGAGCAACCTCACGTGCCCGACCTTACCACTGGTCCCCCCACACCCTTGCCGGCACGTCGCCTATTGCCGTCGCTCTCCTTTCCGCCTGAGAGAGTGTGGAACCCAAAACGTACCGGGCTGCGTTGAACAACATCCATGCCCCCCAGTGGCAAGCCGCTATGCAGTAGGGGTATTCCTCCCTCGTAGTCAACGGCACGTGGGAACTCGTCGAACTTCCCCCCGACCGCATGGTCGTTAACAACATGTGGATCTACAAGGTCAAGTCCGACACCGTTGGCGATGTCTCCCGCTTCAAGGCGCGGTCCGTCGCATGAGGGTGCAGCCAACGTGCTGGCCTAGACTATACGGAGACGTTCTCCCATGTCATCAACATGGCCAGCCTGCGACTCTTCCTTGCCATCGCAGCCGCCCGCGACCTTGAGCTTTGCCAACTTGACATCGACACTGCGTTTCTCTACGCCCCTGTTAAGGAGGACGTGTATATTCGCCAGCCCCTCGGCTTAAGTGATGGCACATCCAAAATGTGTCATCTCAAGCGCTGCCTCTACGGACTTTAGCAGTCCCCTCGCGAGTTCAACATGCTCCTCCGTGCATGGCTCGTCGACCATGGGTGGCAACAATGCGTCTCCGACCCGTCCATCTATATCTTCCGCACCGGTCACGTGTTCGCCATGATCGCAATGTACGTGTATGGCATTCTTGCATCCTTCAATGATGCCACATGGCTTGTATCTTTCAAGGCACAACTTGGTGCCCGGTTCAAAATTGAGGACTTGGGCGACCTCTCCCAACTCCTCGGCATGCACATCACCCGCGATCGCTCGGCCCGCACCATCTCGTTGGACCAATCCAAATACCTACGCGACATCCTCGCCAAGTACGGCATGATCGACGCGAAACTATCGTCCCTCCCTATGGACCCCGGCTTCCTCGCCGGACTTGCGCACATGACGTCACCACCCCTCACCGGGGTGGCCAAGGACGTCTACCCTAGTCTCTTGGGTAGCCTCCAGTACGCGGCCGTTGCACGCGTCCCGATGTCTCCACGGCGTTGAGCATCCTCGGCTGCGCCCAAGCGTCCCCCACGGACTCACACGTGCACGCTCTAAAACAGGTCCTTCGATACCTCCATGGCACCATCGACATGCGCCTGACGTTGGGGGGGGGGGTGCACGGACCACAGTCTCCAACTCACATGCTTTGCCGACGCTGACTAAGCAAACGATAGCATCACCCGCAAGTCGGGCTTTGCCTATCTTTTCACTCTCGGACGCGGACCTATCAGGTACAAGTCCAAACAACAAACTTGTGTGGCCCAATTCACTTGTGAAGCCGAGTAATACTCTGCGGCTGACGCCAGCAAGAAGGGACTCTATTAAACCATGCAAATACGGTTAGTGTTGAAGATAACTCACGCAAACGTAGTTACAGTCACAGTCCCGCAAACGGGACAATCATAGAGACATCCAACCTACATGCGTGGTGTCGAGATAACAGAAATGAGAGAGCTGTAGCCTAGCGACAGCTCTTTACCGAGTCAAACAGTTTATCGGTATGTCCAATCTAGACATGTACTAATCATATCTAGAGCAGCTTACAGTAGCTATCTGCAACTAATACGTATACGGTATTACTTACAACACTCCCCCTGAAGGTAGCTACGGGATGAAGCGGTGCATTGGGTCTTGTCCTCCAAGGATCGCACTTCGGTGTCTTACCAGTGCAGGTCCTGGGAGGGGTTTAGTGAGCATGTCAACCACCATTTGGTCAGTGGGGAGGTACCTCAACTTGATGGTTCCCTGCTCCACGTGGTCTTTGAGAAAGTGCCACTTCATACCGATGTGCTTAGTCTTCTCGCCGACCAAGGCATTCTGGGAGTATGCAATGGCGCTTTGGTTGTCCTCCCAAATGGTGGTGGTTTCGGTGATGGGGGAGTTGAAGATTTCCCCCATAAGTTGTCGGAGGTGGAGTCCCTCCTTGGTGGCGTCAACAGCAGAGTAGTACTCGGCTTCACACGTGGATTGAGCCACACAAGCCTGTTGTTTGGATTTGTAACTGATTGGTCCGCGTCCGAGGGTGAAGAGATAGCCGGAGCGAGACTTGCGGGTGTTGCTGTCGTTGGCCTAGTCAGCGTCGGCAAAGCCTGTGAGTTGGAGGCTGTGGTCCATGCCCCCCCCCCCCAACGTCAGGCGCATGTCGATGGTGCCATGGAGGTAGCGGAGGACCTTTTTGAGAGCCTACAAGTGGGCCTCGGTGGGTGAGGCTTGGGCGGAGCCGAGGATGCTCAACGCCATGGACACATCGGGGCGCGTGCAGACGGCTGCGTACTGGAGGCTGCCCAGGAGGTTGGGGTAGACGTCCTTGGCCACCCCGGTGAGAGAGGGCGAGATCATGTGCGCGAGGCCGGCGAGAAAGCCCGGGTCCATGGGAAGCGACGACGGCTTAGAGTCGGACATGCCGTACTTGGCGAGTATGTCGCGCAGGTACTTGGACTGGTCCAGCGAGATGGTGCGTGTGGAGCGGTCGCGGGTAATGTGCATGCCGAGGAGTTGGGAGAGGTTGCCGAGGTCCTTGATCTTGAACCGTGCTCCGAGTTGAGCTTTGAACGATGCGAGCCATGTGGCATCATTGCAGGCCGCGGGAATGTCATCGACGTACATGGCGATCATGGCGAAAACGTGGCCGGTGCGGTAGATGCAGATGCACGGGTCGGAGACGCATTGTTGCCATCCATGGTCGACGAGCCATGCACGAAGTAGCATGTTGAACTCGCGGGGGGGCTTTTTAAGGCCGTAGAGGTAGCGCTTGAGGTGACACACTCTGGACGTGCCATCGTTGAAGCCGAGGGGCTGGCGGATGTACACGTCTTCTCGGATGGGAGCGTATAGAAACGCTGTGTCGATGTCAAGCTGGCAGAGTTCAAGGTCACGACCGTGTGCGATGGTCAGAAAGAGACGTAGGCTGGCCATGCGGATGACTGGGGAGAAGATATCCGTGTAGTCCTGTCCATCGCGTTGGCGACGAATAACCGCGCTTTGAAGCGGGAGACGTCGCCGGCAATATCCGACTTGACTTTGAAGATCCACATATTGTTAAAGACCATTCGGCCGGGGGGAAGGTCCACAAGGTCCCACGTGCCGTTGGTGATGAGGGAGGAAAACTCTTGCTGCATAGCTTCTTGCCACTGGGGGGCTTGGGCGCTGTCCAACGCAGCCCGGTAGGATTTCGATTCCACAAACTCCCGGGCGGAGAGGAGGGCGACGGCAGTAGGGGACGTGCCTGCAGGTGTGTGCGGGGGACCCGTGATAAGGTCGGGAACGTGAGGGTGCTCAAATATGTCCTCTTGAGCTTTGCCTTGGTCAGGATCACAACACGCCGTCACGAGGGTCGGGGGGTAGTCGGACAAGTGGGCAACCATTTGCCGTATCGAATGGGGTGTGAGCGGAGCCGAGCATGGCGAGGGGCTGCCGGGGGGGGTAGGGGTGTGGGTAATGTGAGGTCAATGGGGTGGGATAGGGGTGAGGCTGCGGGTACGTCTGCCGAAGGGTCGGTGATGACCGAGTCGACGGAGTGTTGTGTGTCGAAGCATGGGGTGTCTTCCTGAAAGACAACATGAACGGAAGTGGTAATGCGACGCGATTCCGGGTTGTAGACACGGTACCCGGGTGCGTCAGGGGGATAGCCCACCAGGACGCCGCGAAATGCTTTTTCACTGAGTTTCCGACGTTGTTTGTCGGGGACCTTGGCGAAAACGGCGCAGCCGAAGACGCGGAACTTGGAGGCGTCGGGCACCAACGACGTAAGGAGTGTGAGGGGCACGCCACCATGGGGTCCGACCGAGCGATTGTACGTGCGGTTGCGAAGGTACACAAAAGTGCTGACAACGCACGACCACATGGAGTTGGGAACGGCCATGTTGTGGAGCATCGCCGATGCATTGTCCCGGATAGTGCGCCAAGGACGTTCGGCTTTGCCGAGCATGTGGTGGGCGTATGGGGAAGATAACTGTACCCCGACGCCGAGGTGTGCGCGCATCCGGCAAGAGACAGCAGCTTCAAACACAGAGTCGGAGTCAAACTTGAGGACCGGTGCGAACGCGCCCGACTGGGAGTGATGGCGGGCATGCAAGTGTTTGATGTCCAAGAGGATGGTTTCCAACTCCGAACATGCGTCGTCTTTAGAATTAAGGAACCGCACCCACATGTAGTTGGTGTGGTGGTCGATAACGAGCAAGCAGTAGCGGAGGCCATGTGGGGAGGGGACATTGACTGGTCCCTAGAGATCAATGGACATGTTGAGGAGGGGGCGGGATGGTTTCGTGCAAGCGGCGGTGTTGCGCGGTGCAGCTGTGGCTTTGTGGAATAAGCAAGAGTCGCAAGAAACTTTGTTTACAGAGCTAGCTAACACAGGGCTAGTCGGGACACTGTGAGTATGCTGGGCCTGAAGGCTTTGCATGTTTAGGTGGCCAAACCGACGGTGCCAAAGTACGGGGTCACACTGGGCAGAAAGGGCAACCGGAGGTGAGGGGTCAAGTGCCGCTGTTGCGGATGGGCTTGAATGGAGGTCCGGCTGGTGGGGAAGGAGGTAGAGACCGTTTCCGGACGGTTCTAGCACACCCATGCCTGTGGGTACCAAAAGCAGACCAGTGTCGGACCGTGGTCGGGCCCATGACGGGGACCGACATCTTCATGGACCGGTTGAGGGCGCCCTTGTCGAAGCCGGGGGCTTCGTGTGCCGCTCGGCCGATGACTACCGGGTCAATGGTGGGGCGACGACCGCCACGGGTGGTGTGGTTGCCACGCTGGGCTGGGGGAGAATGCCGTCCATGGAAGGGAGGAGGTGGACCACCGGGAAAGGGAGAGCGGCCGGCCATGGTGTGCGGCGGGCTGTACGGGTGCGGGTGGCCACGGGAGGGAGGGACGAGGTGATAGCGGGTCTCCGAGTTGAGAGGTCCGGGGTGGTGAAGGGCATATCCAGCGGGGGGGGGGGTGGTGGGAGGTGTTCAACCTAGGGGTCGTGACGCGAGGGCTCGCGGGGCGCATCGGGACGCGGGGGCTTGCGGGGCGCATCGGGACGGCGTTGTGCGACGGTGGGGTCGCCAACATGAGCTGCATCGGTAGCAGCAGCGAAGGCCGTTTGTGCGTCCGGTTGGGCGTAGCCAAGCTGGGGATGCTCAAGCACGGGGAGGGTGTGCACGTCGTGGCCGTCCGGAAAGGGTTCGAACTGCGCATCGTGGCGGCGCTGAGCGACATGGGTGTGCGGATTAGCAACCGCAGCAGCAACAGCAACAACCTCGGCCGACTGCGAGTCCGGACGAGCGTTAATGAGCGCCATTTGCTCAAGGACGAGCGCGAGAGTATCCGGGGTGCGATCGAGAGTGCTATGCTGAGAGCCGGAGTCAGGGAAATCAGGAGGCGAAACATGCGGAGAGTCGGCAGAGCGAGTTTTTGGCGCCATTTCGACGGACGGCGTAAAAGAAAAAGTAGAATGAAAAACAGGCAGCGGTAAAAACGCTTGCCGGACTCGTGGCTAACAATGGTTTTAGAGAAACTGCCTGATGCCCGCCGACCCATCGGCATGACGCCCCGGGGTGTCTCAAAGCACCTTTTCTATACCCTCCACCCATTGTGGGGCACAAGTCGAGGCCATGGCCAGGACAGGTGGAACGCTGCGCTGGCGGCTGAGTCGCTAAGATAATATTAAAATAAAAGGTAAGCTAGGGCTGTCGTTGAACCAGTAGATGCGTAATCACCCGATAGTGCGCCCCCCCTTCTCCAGCTTGGACATGTGTGCACCCTTTCCACACACGACGAGTGCGTCGGCGTGGGTGGCTGTCTGTCGCCTTCGAGTAGTTGACGTAAGAGGGGTGGAGGTGGGTTTTAAATCGCAGTTTATACTGGCAATACCGCCGACTACAAGGTGAAAATACTAAGTGTCTATAGAAATTTGCCTTCTGCGGGAGAGCTGTCGATCGCAGCTCGCCGAACCAGGTTGTCGCGCGTGAGTGACGTGAGGCGGGGGCCCATAACCTATTGAACCATGCAAACACAGTTAGTGTGGAAGATAACGTACGCAAACGTAGTTACAGTCACAGTCCCGCAAACGGAACAGTTAAGGCGACAACCAGCCTACATGCGTGGTGTCGGGACAACCGAAGTGTGAGAGATGTAGCCTAGCGACACCTCTGTACCGAGTCAAACAGTTTATCGGTATGTCCGATCTAGACATGTACTAATTATATCTAGAGTAGCTTAAAGTAGCTATCTGCAACTAATACGTATACGGTATTACTTACAATAGACTCCACCTCCGCCAGCTTATGGGGGAGATCTTCAACGTCCCCATCACCGAAACCACCACCATTTGGGAGGACAACCAAAGCGCCATCGCCCCCATCACTGAAACCACCACCATTTGAGAGGACAACCAAAGCGCCATCGCGTACTCCCATAATGCCTTGGTCAACGAGAAGACCAAACAAATCGGTCTGAAGTGGCACATCCTCAAGGACCACGTGGAGTAGGGTACCATCAAGTTGAGGTACCTCCCCACTAAGCAAATGGTGGCCGACATGTTCACCAAGCCTCTTCCAAGACCCGCACCAACCAGACACCGAAGTGCAATCCTTGGAGGAGAAGACCCAATGCAACGCTTCATCCCGTAGCTACCTTTAGGGGGAGTGTTGTAAGTAATACCTTATGGTTATTAGTTGCAGATAGCTTCTGTAATAAGCTGTTCTAGAGATATGATTAGTACATGTCTAGATCGGACATACCGATAACCTTTTTGATTCGCTAGGCTACATCTCTAATACTTATGTTGTCCCGAAACCACGCCTCGGGCTGGTTGTCTATGTGATTGTCCCTTTGCGTGACTGTGACTGTAACTACGTGTGCGTTAGTTATCTTCCATACTGATTTTGTGTGCGCGATTTAACATGTTCGCATACCTTTCATCGGCGGCCGGCGGCCCCCACCTTTCAACAGCGGCACCTCCATGTTAGACGCAAAAAAACAACAGCTCGACTTCGTGGACTCCGAGCTTCCGCGATTCATGCAGTCGGGCGCATGAGAGGCAGGACAACGTAGCATATGGGATTATGGGTTTCCAGAATTTTTTTAGTCCCGAAACCGGACCAAAAAATTTGGCAACTCATTATCGATTTGCGCCCCCTGAACAAGTATTGTAAGGGCCACAAGCTCACGTACGAGACACTCAAGCACCTCAAGAACCTGACGCGTGCCGGCGACTAGATGGTATCCTTCGACCTCGCGGACGGCTACAACACGCTAGGCATACGGGAGTACGACAGAGATTTCTTTACGGTAAATTATCGCGGCACGCTGTACAGACTAGCCGGCCTTCCCATGGGCTGGAAATGCAGCAATTACTATTTCTGTCGGCTTACCGAAGTTTTTTATCCGTCACTTACGCAAACCACTGCCTAACCCCACCGGACACTTCCCCCGGCTAGCTACGATCCAATAGGCGCCCGCCGGCGGCGCAGCGGCGGCGGCCCCGGAGAGGGGTGCGCTCGCAGGCCCGTCGGCATCCCCTCACCTCCCCGTGGTGGGCGCTGGAAACCCCGTAGCCGTGCCATGCCTGGCACGGTAGGGGGCTAAGAGGGCCGACAGCTCGATCCGTGGGATCAGCAGCTGTCGGGAAAGCCATGTACATAGGGCTTTCGAAAAAATGTTTTCTGTGCACTACCGGCGCCAAGATCTCCCGCTCGGCCCGTCCGATATGTTTTTTCGCGTACAGATACTACTAGATACAACCTTACTTTTAGGAGTGAGACCTGTACTACGGCAGCGTTTGATGGCGAGGAGGGTACGGCCGGATCAGCGGTGGGAGGCGGGTGTTGGAGCTGGTGGTGGCCAGCCGGGAAGCAGCGCCAGGAAAGGGCGCTCGCTAGCTATCGACCAGCCCTGTGCCGGTCGAACCTTGCCGAGGGGTGAGGCAAGACATGGCACAGGCCGGTGGCTAGTCGCAGACGGAGGAGCGGCTACAGGAGGCGGCGGCGATCCTCAGGATCCGCCGCCGCCGGAAAGCCCTGTACGGAGGGCTTTTTTGGATACTAAAAAGAATGTCCGTACCCGGCGTCGAGCTAGTTGGGGAGCAGCACCAGGGTAGGGCGCTCACTAGCGCGTCCCTACGCCGTCCAGCGTCATCTCCCGGGGGGAGGAGTCAGCTGGGACGGCAAGGAGGACGGTCGCGACGGGAGGAGCGACAAGATCTGGCGGCGACGACCCTTTGGGTCGGCGCCGCCGGAAAACCCGGCACGGAGGGTTTTGTTTAATTCCGGGCGCCCGCGGCCCGCCGAATCCGGCTACGGTGACCTTCCCCCCCCCCTCTTCGACACCCACTACCCCGGCAGACCTTCATACTCCTAGGAGTCCTTGAGCGTGGGCCCGGGTGAGCGCGGAGGCCCCCGCTCAAGAAAAGGCTGCTCGGTGGACGCGCGATCAGAGGGGGGAGGGTACGGCCACATGCCGGACTACCGACAGGTACCCGGGTACCAGACAGAGAAAAAACCGGGGGAATGAGCGGGGAAAATTCAGGCGCGGAGGCAGGAGCGCTAGTTTTTTCTATGTCTGTGTGTCTCGGTCCCCCCCACCTGTCCTCGAGGTGATGGGGGACCTCGACACGGAGGACCGCCGCGTCGGTGGACGCGGCAAGACCTTGGGGCGGGGTTTACGGGATGGAGCGGCGGGATCGACGAGCGACCGCGCGAGGAGGGGTTTTTTGCCAGCCCTTCCCCTCCTACCTTCGGCAAGACCGAGGTCACGCGGGAGCTAGATTAGGCTGGCCCGTCGTCCCTCCCGAACGCCGACCGGCCTAGGCCGGTCGACACCCGGTTCGGCGGGAGCGGGCCGTGCATCGTGAAGGTCGAGCAGCAGTTTAGTTTTGCATTTCTCGACAAGTGGATTTTAGATATATTTTCTTGATTACAAAATTATTAGCTGTTACTGCCATTGGAGAGGTTGGGATTATTGGTTCACGGTCTACCTCACGCTTCTAAGTCCTGTATGGCATAGCATAAGGGGGGGCCCAGAGACTCCAACCAGTTTTACTAGTATTGGAGTGTTTAATTTCAAATTTCAAATACGATCCAACAGCCCACGCGCCCAATAACACCGTCCCGACGCTATCTGCGAAGCTCGCGATGGAGGGGTACCCCTTTACTCCCGTACATGGACGGAATTTTTTTGCCGACGGCACAGACGTAGCTCTACAGCTCCGCGACCGCGTCGCGCGCCGCTTCGGAATAGGACGCAACCCCAAGATAGGCCACTGGTAGCCTGTTGTAAGTAATTCCTAATGTAGATTAGTTACAGAGAGCTAATGTATGCTCTGATAGAAGTCCTTATGTACATGACATCATCTAGAGTGCCTGTGCACGATATCACGAACTAGCCTATAGACAGCTAACAGCTATAGCTGAAGTCACTTCTCTTGTCTCAACACCAGCCGTCACCCAAGGCTGGTTGTGTAGCGTACCTGTAACCAGCACACCGCAAGTTACAGTGTCTTCTGTATCGAACCGTGCATACCACGTTCAACAGGTTATTGAGCCCTCCACCTGAAGGATACGCGAGACAACAGTGTCATTCGGCGTGCAACTTGGAAACTCGCCCGAAGGCAACGCCAACCATATTTTTTAAATAATAATACTTTACACCTTACTTTACCTTTACTTTTATTTCTTCACTTTTTAATTCTGTTCTCCGGAACAGTCCCGCTACCTTCGGACCTACTCTAGCCTACTACGGCTATATCCTACTCTACGCCTCGACGACCTAGCCAACCGCACAAGCGCACTCGCTTGTGCGGACATGGTGCATACAGGTCCAAGCTGGAGTGGGGAAGGGGGGAGCATTGTGAGGGTGAATACCCATACACAGGGTGCACGACAGCATCAGCCGTAACTTAGCGCAGCGGACATATACACCTGCCTGTTATTGCCTCGGCTGTCACTGTGCCCCACACTGGGTGGAGGATACGGAAAAGGTGCATTGAGACACCCCGGGGCATTAGGCCGAGGGGTCGGCGGGCACCATGCCGTCTCTTTGTATACCGTTGTTAGGCACAGTTAACGCTAGTGAATTTTTTCGCTGTCCTGTTGGGTTCTTGTTGTTTCTTGGAATGGCGCCAAAATCAAAACCGGCACCTGCGGCATCGACAGACGACACGGCTGGCGACTCAAGTCATTACGACACACAGTCTGCTGACTCGGCCAGGGACAGCATTCGCCTGGTCATGGAGCAACTGCAATTGCTTCACGCCCGTATGGACGACCAAGCCCGGACGCAGTCGGAGCTACTCCGTCGAGACGCGCTGCGCGATCACCCGGTCGCTATCGACTCGGGGGCGAACCCACTTGTGGACGGCTCATACAGGCCTACTGGCGCCTTCGTGCCTGCTCCAGTACCCGAGCCGACCAATTTTGGCACCGCCACTCGTCGACACACGATCGACCCGGGATTTGTTGCCATGACGGCTGACTGGGGTAATAACTTCGATAGTGACTCGTTCTCTCGGTCGTTTCGTTTGGAAGCTCCGCTCATGCCCAAGACGGGGGAATTTAAAACATGGAAGCGCGACTTTTTGTCGTTCTTGTCTATCAAGGGGGCCGCGCTGATTCCTCAGCTGGCTCTGTCCTCCTCCGGTGTTCCCCTGAATCCAATTGCTCAGCGGTTCGCGCACGCCATGCTCGTTCAGTGCTGCAGACATAATAAAGCTGCTGCACAGGCAATCGCTAGTGTTCCAGCTGGACGCCCTGAGTGCGGAACAGCTGCCTGGGAATTGCTGTGCGAGAGACTGGACGCGCAGTCCATATCCCGCACCCTGTCACTTTTGGACCGTATTATGGTGCGTCAGGCTTCCGGACAGTCCGTCTCTGCGTACGTGCACGCAGTAAAGCAACATTTTGACGAACTAAACGAGTGCATGCAACTGAAGGATGGTTCAGCTGCGATTCACCCGCACGTGCTCGCTCTAGTCCTGATCCGTGGACTTTCTAACGTTGGGCAGTATGGCCAGGCTAAACAGTGTGTTATTAACGCATTTGACACCGACTTCATCCTGTCCGCCGACAAAGTGATGAGCAGCATCATTCACCAGGCGCAGAATTTGGACGCTGACGTCTCTGGTCATCCTGACAGTGCTGCTGCGGGACATCCAGTCAATGCCTTCCTTGCGGATCGGAAACGCCAGGGTGGGCGTGGCATTGGCGGTTGGACCTCGGACAAGAAGAAGTCAAAGTTTGGAATGAAGTGCGGGGCCTGCGGGGACCCAAATCACGTCTGGTCTACCTGCAAGGCACCATATGCTCATGTCCTCCGCTGGACACTGGCCAAGCGCAAAGAGATCGCGGAGAAGTACGCCGGGCAGCCGCCTCCCACCGCTCACCTCAGCGACCTACCTGCTGAGGGAGATACTGAGGCGGGGGATGCTGCTGCTGAGGACGTACTTGAATATGAGATGCAGGACGAGTACGACGACACAGAGGTCGGTACATCCTTTGCCTCTGTTGCTTTCGCGTCCGCTACATCTCCTGTTGCTGATCTGTCGGATTACTGGGTTGTTGACTCCGCTTGTTATGTTAACTTAACGTCTTTTCGATCGGATTTTTCGGAATTTCGTCCCTCGACCCGCGACAGCACTGTCGGTGGGGTCGGTGTCACAGTACATGGCAGTGGAACTGTTCGCATTCCCATTTGTCTGATTTCTGGTCGAACAGTCTTTCGGCGCGTTCATGCACTCTATACCCCTGATTTGTCCTCTCGGTCTACACAACGTATCAGTCGTTTACTGAGCGTCAGCTGGATGCAAAAACACTCGGGGTGTGAGTTTTCTTTTCCCACCAACACTGACTCCGGCATGTTGTTGGTCACCACAGGAATGGGGATGCTAATCCCGTCGGGAAATGGACTGTATCTCCTTCCGAGGTCGCATGCCTGCGCGGGGCTGTCCTCGCGTGACGTAGACAGTTTTAGACAGAAATCTGTCGCACTTGCTGCTGGGTGTGACGCTGCTTTGTGGCATAGTCGGATGGGTCATCTGAACATGCAGAGTCTTCAGGCTCATCACTCTCATAATACGGCGTCTGTGCATGTTATGCCTAGTTATGTAAATGATCTCTCCTGTGAGTCATGCCATTTGAACAAAGCTGTGTCTGCGCCTAAAAACCGCACAGCATCGCAGAAGCCAGCTGCCCCCCTCCAGCATCCTAAAAACCGCTCCAGCATCTGTCGTGTGACTTGTGGGGTCCTGTCAGTGTCCCATCGCCTTACGGTATGAAGTATTGTCTGCTGGTCATTGACCATCACACAAACTTCATGTGGGTTAGGTTTCTGAAATCCAAGGATGAGACATGCGCTAACCTCCTCGACGTGCGGCACACCCATGCCCGATTCCACTCCCAACACCATGTTTTTGCGCCGTTTCTGAAATTTGACTCGGACTCGGTGTTCGAGGCAGCGAACACGCAGCTCATGTGCACAAGATTGGGGTTCAGCATTCAGTTCTCTGCCCCTTACGCGCATCACATGCTTGGGAAAGCGGAACGTCCGTGGCGCACTCTGCGCGACTGCGCATCCTCCATGCTACATGCGATGTCTGTGCCAAATAGCATGTGGTCATGCGCGATCAGCACGGTGGTCCACCTCCGCAACCGCACGTACAGTCGCGCTGTTGGTCCATCCGGAGGGGTTCCTCTCACTCTTTTGACAGGCGCTGTTCCGGACGCGTCTGTCTTTCGAGTGTTTGGGTGTACGGCATTTGCTAAGGTACCAGATAGTCTGAGACGGAAACTCGGCCTGAAGGCGTTCCGAGGGGTGATGGTGGGGTACTCACATATCTCGCCGGGATATTGCATCTACAACCCTGCAACCCGGCGCATCACAACGTCTGTGCATGTCAAGTTTGAGGAACTTGTGCCCGGGTTTGGGTCATCCCACCCCGTCGCCTCGTCGATCGATGTGTGTGCAGATGCAGAGACTTTGTCTGTTGCCCCTGCCAGTCACCCACTCCCAGACCTGCACATGGATGCGGAGGACATTGTGACTGTGACTGAGGTCGACAGACCCACTCGCCTGCGCGGCCCGCCCGCTCGTTTCGAGGACTACGTTGCTCACGTGTCAACATTACCGCGGGTGTGTGTCACTGACTCGTGTGAGACCGACGTGTCTGACCACATGGACGACATCTTTCCTCTCCTAGATCTCTCCATGATGGTAGCTCACCCACGTCATCATTGCTCTGAAGGACCAGTGGTAGACGTCGCTCTGGTGTCCGCGAGCGTCTGTGTTGAACCGACATCCTACAAGGATGCTTTGGTTAGTCCACAAGCGGTGGAATGGAAGCAGGCTATGCATTTGGAATTCGACTCTCTAACGTCTAATGAGACATGGGATCTCGTTCCCCTGCCTGCTCGACGCCGCGTAGTCAACAGCATGTGGGTTTATAAGGCTAAAACAGACGCTTATGGTGCCGTTTATCGGTACAAGGCGCGGTTTGTAGCAAAGGGGTGCAGCCAGCGCGAGGGGATTGATTACACGGAGACGTTCTCACCCGTCATCCGCCTCGCTAGCCTCCGCGTCTTCTTCAGTATCGCCGCAGCTCGTGATCTAGAACTGGGTGGTCTCGACATCGACACGGCGTTTCTGTACGCGCCCATTAAAGAGGATGTCTACATCAGACAGCCCCTTGGGTTCGATGACGGGACCACCGATGACGGGATCACCTGCGCCGGTGCCTCTACGGCTTGAAGCAGTCCCCCCGGGAGTTCAATGAGCTGCTTCGCGACTGGCTCGTCTCTCAGGGATGGCGCCAGCTGATGTCCGACCCGTGCATCTACATCTTTGAGGCGGATAGTGTTTTCGCAATGATTGCCCTCTACGTGGATGACATTCCGGTGGCGTGCAACAACACCGCATGGCGAGTGGCCTTCACCGCCTTGGTGCGATCCAGGTTTGACATCAAGGACCAGGGCGACCTGTCGGACATCATAGGCATGCACATTACACGGGACAGAGCTACACGCACCATCAGTCTGGATCATAGCAAGTACGTGCGTGAACTGCTCGACAAGCATGACATGGTGGACTGCAAACCCTCGTGTCTGCCCATGGACCCTGGCTTCTTGGCTGCTATCGCCAAACAGACACCGATACCCCTCACGGGCGCGGACCGGGACAGCTACCCGAGCATGCTTGGCAGTCTGCAATACGCCGCCGTTTGCACTAGACCGGACATTTCAACCGCGCTTAGCATTCTGGGCTCTGCGCAGGCTAACCCCACGGTGGCACACATGCAGGCCCTTAAGAAGGTGCTGCGCTACCTCAAAGGGTCTCCCAGCATGAGCATGACGTTGGGGGGGGTGCGGACAACACTCTCCAACTGACAGGCTTTGCTTATGCAGACTGGGGCAATGACTGTGAGACACGCCGTTCACGATCCGGTTTCATGTTTACACTGGGCAGAGGTGCAGTCAGCTACAAGTCGAGGAAACAGTCATGCGTCGCACAGTCAACATGCGAGGCAGAGTACTACTCCGCAACGGACGCAACTAAGGAGGCCATTCATATTCGACAGATGCTTTCGGAAATCTTCAGTCAACCTGCCAGCGGGACAACCACCATCTGGGAAGACAACCAGAGCTGCATTGCCTATTCGCAGAATGCACTGGTGAGCGAGAAGACCAAGCACATGGACCTGAAGTATCACTTCGTGAAGGACCACGTGCAGCTGGGGACTATCAAACTACGGTACCTACGCACGGGTGACATGGTTGCTGACATGCTGACCAAGCCACTGCCTGGACTTGCACTAGTGAAACACATGAGCGCCATCCTGGGGACATCCGGACCCATGCAGCGACACACATCGTAGAGGGAATTGTGTAATCACTTCCATGTGGTTACAAGACACACCTTAGCTATCTTGAGGGGGAGTGTTGTAAGTAATTCCTAATGTAGATTAGTTACAGAGAGCTAATGTATGCTCTGGTAGAAGTCCTTATGTACATGACATCATCTAGAGTGCCTGTGCACGATATCACGAACTAGCCTATAGACAGCTAACAGCTATAGCTGAAGTCACTTCTCTTGTCTCAACACCAGCCGTCACCCAAGGCTGGTTGTGTAGCGTACCTGTAACCATCACACCGCAAGTTACATTGTCTTCCGTATCGAACCGTGCATACCACGTTCAACAGAGCCTACGCAAATAGGCGAGCACCTCGGCCTCCGGATCGACACCACAACCTCTACTTTCCGAGCCCCTGCCTCGAAACTACATGCCATTGCTACCCTCTCCCGGACCCTATTGCAACGCTATGCACGCGACGCACGGTGGCTACCTGCTCGGCAGGTCGCAGTGCTCGCCGGAGAAGTACAATACCTATACCTCGGCATTCTAGCAGCCCGCTTCTACCTCCGCGAACTACACGACGTCTTCGCTACGCTCACATGATGGGAAGGCCGGGTGCGACTTACCTACCAGTTGAAATGAGATCTCCAATGGCGAACGCAAGTCCCTTCCGCCAACAACGGACGCTCCACCTTTTCCCCCATCGAGACCGCCTACCTGCATTGCAACAATTCGGGTTACGGTTGGGGAGCAGTGCTAAACGAGCGGTTGGAAGCACATGGTTTTTGGTCAGCGCCGGATCAACATCAGCACATCACCTTGAAATCGTTGAAGGCCGTGCGACTCGCAGTCGTTTCGTTCCTACCGCTCATGCGCGGACGCCAAGTACTCATGCACGAGGACAATCAGGCAATGGAGGCTGTACTCAGTCACCTCAAGTCCCGGTCGCCGGCTATCATGGACAAACTTCGAAAACTATGGGAACTCATTGACACCAACAACATCAACATACGCGCGCGCTATATTCGATCCGCGGCCAACGTATGGGCCGAGAGAATGAGCCGCGAAACAAAAATGGACGACTGGCAGCTCAACCCCCGCATCTTCACTTACGTGGAACCCCTGTGGGCCCCCCACTCCATCGACAGGTTTGCCACGCAGGGCAACTCGCAGCTTTCCCGCTACAACTCCCGTTGGCAAGACCCCACCTCCGAAGCCGTGGACTGCCTCGGTGCCTCCATTTTCCCGACAAAGACTGGGCAGCAAAGACCAAATGGTGCAACCCACCTTGGACACTCATCCCCGATCTCGTCCTGAAATTACGCCAATCCGGCGCCAAAGCAACAGTCATCGCGCCATACTGGCCCGCCAAACATTGGTACCCACTACTAAGCGAACTATCCGCATAACAGATCTTGTGCCCCCCCTCCCGAGATTTATTCTTCCCGGGCAAGCGCGGAGCGTACGAGGGCGTCGGACCGCCCAGATGGAGCGTCAAGGCTTTCCACGTACCGCCCCGGCATGGCTCTACCGAACACGTGGTACGCTCCACCCAACACCGACCATCCGGACGTCCGCGCCCAAACCTCAACACGCCCGGACATCCGCGGACAACGACCACCAAGCCGCACATGTGAAATGCCGACTCGTCGAACCTGCGGCCCACGCACCTTGGGACGCCTCGATGCTTAACCACGTCGGCGCACTCGTCGGGACAGACGACTTGGGCGATCTCGTGCTCGACCTCCTCACCGGCTCCCTCGACCCCACCACCTACAGCAACTACGGAACCGGAATGCGGCGTTTTACGGTTTTTTGCAACGAAGAAGGGATCACCCCACTCGAGGCTACCGCGGCCGACATGCTTCGCTTTACAACATGGCTCGCCCGGGCCGGAACCATCGCGGCCAACAGCCTCCAACCCTACTGCTCGGCAATAAACAAGTTCTTCCGCGACCACGAGAAGGAGCCAATGGTGTTGGGACCACTTCTCACGGACGCACGTCGGGGACTCGCCATGTAGCAACGACCCATCACCGACCCCAACATTCGCGTACCAATCCCAGCCCCCATCGTACAACATATGCTACTATTCGCCCACCGACACTAGCGCGCGCTAACTTGGCAGCCGGACAACCTCGTACATATCAAGACTTTCCACGCGATTCTCGTTGTCTGCACTAACTACCGCTAATTTGCCACTTGGAAACCGGCGTACGTTCCCACATGGACGACATCGCGGTCTACCGAACGGGCGGTAGCATACTATTACATGTCCGACTCGACCAACACAAGTTGACCAGCCTAGCTGATCAGCGTCCCCGCCGCGGCTGGAGCAGGCCGCGTACTGTGGAGAGTAGCGACACCATTATTTCATATTGCATGCAAAAAAAAACATATAGCGAGCAAAACCCTTATTTTGGACAATGTTTTAGGTAAAATGGCATTACGTCATCATTACACCAGGGTTTGAGGCGCGGTTTCGTCCAAGAGAAAGCCCTAGTGCTAGCCTAAGTACGTGCAAAGGTTTAGCCACTGATTTCATTCGTAGCGGTGCTGTCGGCTGTGACAAGATGAGTCGGTGAAGATGGGCAAAAACTGCCGGTGGCCCTATTTTGGACAACAACTCCTGAAGCTCACTACAATGACCTCATCCGCCCCCCCAAAACACTCTAAGCTGCCTACAACTCTTCAAGTAGCTTGGCTAAGCCTATGGGAGCACGTTCTTCAACATGTGGCTCAGCGGAAGGCGAAGACTCGCCACGGGAGCCGCCACGATGAGGTGCGTCCATGTCGGTACCTCCCGCTCCCACATCAAGCTCCATGCTTTCACTCGCTTTTGCTGCTGACAATAGGACGCTTGCGCCGTTCTTGATAAGTGGGGTAGGCTCGCAGATAGCGGGGCTACTGTTTTGAGTGTTGGTGACGTCCTCGAGAGCCATACGTTTGGGTGCTTGTTGGGTTGCCATTGTAGCGTGTCGCTTGCGGGCCGCAACGGCATCGGCCTTTTCAGTGAACGCCCGGCTCACGAGTTCCTCTTCACACTCCCCGCACATAAGCTCCACTTCAACCACAACGGCCTCAATACGCTCCAAATCGATTGTTGCGTTGTCGCAAAGTGTCTCTGTATCAGCGTATAGGTTAGGGTCCGTGTTCTTTGGGTGGTCCAATGGCTCCTTGCCCGCGCATTGTAGAAGGTAGTCGTACTTGTCGTGATAAGTATCAAGTTATCAACAGTCGAGCGGGCACCCTCCACTGCATACAACATGCCAAGAACGCCATCCATATGCTTGTCTACCTCTGCCTTTAGCTTAACGAATGTGCTTTTCTCTTTTGATATGCTTTTCAGGGCGGCACGTACGGGACCGGGTTGTCGAGCGTCGGCAAATTCTTCTGATCGCGCGATGAACCTCCCCACCTTTCCCTTGATCACGTCGGCTTGCCGTACCATTTTGTGGACCGCTTCCCAGGTGGACTTCAACCGCCTTATTTCCATTTTCAGGGTAGTCACGGCGCTTGATAGGAGTGCCTTCAGGTCAGTCCCATCCCTTCTCAGTTTATCTCTGTTCTCTGTTAGAAGTACATTCTCCTCACATGTGAAAGCCTGTGCGTGTTGTGCCTCAGCGCGTCCCTTCCGGCCGACAACCAAAGGATCAGGCCGCAAAATGTCTTCCGCTGTGGGCTGCCAAGTATCCATGCCTGACAGCGCCTCCATGTCCATGTTTGCTTGATCCGCCATCCGAGTGTACATGAGGTAGCGCCTTGCTGCCTCTTCCATTGGAAGCTCTTGGGTCGGCGGAGCCTGCCTCCTTCTTGTGCCGTTGGCGAGGATATCTTGGGCCTCTGCTGTAGCTGCGGCTCTTTCTGGCGCCTGGATTTGGGCTCTACTAGCCCCGGGGTCGTTGCTGGCCACGTTGCTTCCGCTGCTTGTGGAGTGAAGGGAAGTGGAGCATGGAGGTGAACTGTCTTGACTGTACGCCAATCCCTTAACCTTGTTGTAGTCCAATGGCCAAACACCAACGTCTTGGAAAGCAGACATTATATTGTGTGATCTTAGTGCCTTGCTGAAACAATTATAGGGCATGCATGTTGCTGATCTGCCATGGCACTCGTAGTACTTGAATAAGCAAAAAATAAGGTCTTTCTCTTTGATGCCCCCCCCCCCCCCCTCCAGGTTCTTGAACGGCGAGCGCGTTATCCATGTGCTTCTTGAAGGGAAGCATGATGCCAACGTCCAACGCTTGAAGAAGGTGAGAGCTGTGGAGCGGTAGAGTAACCACTTTTACATGGTTGTCTACAAGCTTTCTTAGTACTTCATGGTTGATGTGCGCTCTAAAAATATCCATTAGCAACAACAATGGCGTCTCCGCTGACCTTTTGCTTGCTGTGTAGGGTAGAAACAATTCCTCAATCCACTTCAAGAAAATTGAAGTGTCCATGTCCATCTAAGCGTTGCCCTAAACGGTTAAGCCTGCTTGGACTTGGCCAGCGGAACGGAGCGCACCCACTACAACAAGATCGTGAAACCAAAGTGGGGAGTACTTCTTTCCTTTGACGATGAAAAAGGGAGGCATGCTCGTACCATCTGCAAAGATGGTCATCAAACATGTGAGACTGAAACGGCACTCATTCCCTTTTGCGTGGCTACGCCTCGCTCCTTTAGGCGCCCACACTTTCTTTTTCTTGGGTAATGGTTGTAGACCTGTCTCATCAAGATTGCAAATGTTGACTGGCGGCAAGTTCGGAAACTCGTTGAAGATATTGTGGAGCTGGTCGAAGAAGTCCTTCACTGCTTACTCTGGAACCCGAGCGCGTTGCGGGTCAAGGTGGTCGACCACACGTGGGCGGAGGACGTCACGGTGTCGATTGAAGAAAAGACGGGCCCAATATAGCTCGCTCGACTAACCCCTTATTACGATCGCGCTCGTTCTCGAGTAAATGGCGCTCATAAACGCCCGTTTGGACACACATGCGACTGTAATTGCCGCTCAACGCCACCGTGACGCCCAACGCGACGCCCCGCGCGTTCATGCCCCCACTCTAGTCCAGCTACCCCCCCTCCATCACACCCACACCTCAGGTACCACGACCTCGCCCTCGGACCACCCTACATTGCTGGCCAACCATATACTTGCACCACCCACCTAGGGGCCAACCGCTCATGTACGGTGTGCCGCAGCCCATGTATGGCCATTCCCCGGTTTTAGGTGGCCCGCATCTTTTCCTTGGTGGAAAGCACTTCCCTCGAGCTCGAAGAGACGTGGAGTCCACAACGGTCGTGGGGAGCATCGCCCTACCATTGACCCCGTGGACTTGGACGTGCAGTTAACGAGGCCGCCGGTTTCGACAAGGAGTCTCTCAACCGGTCCGTGAAGATGTCCGTCCCCACAACGGGGCCGAACACCGATTTCAAGCAATGGAAAGGAATTACCTTCATTTCCCTCAAAGCTGCGTAGCTCATCCCTCATCTTGCGATACGTGAGTCAGGCGACAGATTGGACGAGGCAGCACAAAACTATGCCTACGCACTCTTACTGCATGCTGCCCGCGGAAACAAGCGCACTAACGAGGCGGTCAAGTGCGTCTCCGCTGCTCGTCCTTACTACGCGACAGCGGCGTGGGACATTCTTTGTGAGCGCTTGGATGGCCGGTCCTTCGCCCGCTCCTTGCAAATGCTTGACAACCTTGTGAATCAGCAGCGCCCCGCGCAATCCCTCATTGAGTACGTCCACTTCGGCGCCCGTCGGCGGCGCAGCGGCGGCGGCCCCGGAGGGGAGTGCGCTCGAAGGCCCTGTGGCATCCCCTCACCTCCCCGTGGTGGGCGCTGGAAACCCCGTAGCCGTGCCAAGCTTGGCACGATAGGGAGCTAAGAGGGCCGGCAATGCGATCCGCGCTATTCGCAGCTATCGGGAGGGCCATGCACGGAGGGCTTTTGGAAAAAAAATGTTTTGTACGCTACCGACGCCAAGATCTTCCGCTCGGGCCGTCCGATATGTTTTTTCAGTACCAAATACTACTAAAATACCGTCCCGTTTGGGTTTGGGGCATGTATCTTCAAGAGTGTGTGGTGCCGAGGAGAGTACGGACAAATTAGCGGTGGGGCGCGGGTGGTCGAGCTGGCGGCGGAAAGCCGGGAAGCAAGGCTAGGGTATTGTGCTCGCTCGACCTCGACTAGCCTGCAAACGTCGAACCGGCCGAAAGGTGGTAGCACGAGAACAACAACGAGGAGGACTGTCGCGACGGGAGGAGCGGCGAGGTATGGCGGCAGGGTGATCCGCAGGATCAGCCGCCGCCGGAAAACTCGGTACGGAGGGTTTGAATAATTTCAGCCCTTTTTGGATCTGGCCACTACGACCGTGCATTACTCCCCCGCTACCCACTATCGCTAGGCACGCCGAATATTAGAGAGCGCGAGCCCGGATAAGCGCGGAGGCTCGCACTCGAAACAAGGGTGCTCGATAAACGCGCAAACGGTGGGCGGAGGGTTCGATCGCTGGCTACATTTCCAGACATGTACCCACGTACCAACACAGAAAAATCCGGAAATGGCCGGGAAACTCAGCGCGGCAGCATGAGCGTTAGCTTTTTATGTCTGGCTTTCTCGGTCCCCCCCACCTGCCCTCGAGGTGAAGGGGGACCTCGACTAGGAGGAAAAGTCGCGACGGGCGTAGCAGCTACGTCCTTGGGGTGGGGCTTATGGGATGCGACTGCGGGATCGAAGAGCTACCGCGTGAGGAGGGATTTTTCGCTAACTTTCCCCCTCCTTTATCCGGCAAGATTGAAGTCATGCGGAGCTAGATTAGGCTAGCCCGTCGACCCTCTCGAACACCGATCGGCCGAGGCCGGTAGGCACCCCGGTTCGGTGGGAGCGGGCCGTGCATCGTGAAGGTCGAGCAGCAGCTTTCATTTTGCATTTCTTGACAAACGGATTTATTTTTCGATCTGTCTTTCTTGATAACAAAATAATTTCTGTTGTTGGTGCTTAGGCGGGGGGCTGTGACACTTGCTGCGGTTGCTTACAGTTTTCAACCTCCGACGAACGTCGGCACACATTGCATATACCTTTGTTGATAGGTGTACCTGGTCGAAGAGTACCCGGCCCAATCGTTCTCCTAAGTGTCCTAGATGGCACAGCATTGATGGTCGTTGGAAAATAGTCGGTATGGTTTGCCGACATTGTTGTAATACAATTTCAATTTCAATTCGTCCACGTAAGGCGCAAGACCTTCGATAATTAGAACGAGACATGTGAAATGATTGACGGCTCAATAGCCACCCACCCTTACCACTTGGAACTGCTCATGTTGTGTGGCATTTTCACCACCAGTCCTTTCGGCTAAGCCAAACAATGCGTCATTAATGCCTTCGACATGATATACCTCTTGTCTGCCGACGAAGTCATGGCCAACATCCTCCATCTAACACAGAGCACGGAGGAGGAACTATCGGGGACCGACATAACAACCCAGGGTAGTCATGCCCCCCCCCCCCCCCCATCTTCGCATTCGTCGCGGCTGGCCGAACAAGTGCAGCGGCTGTGGCAGCCTCGAACACATCGTGTCGTCATGCCCAGCCTCAAATGGCGCCGTCCTGAAATGGACCCTTGCCAAGTGTAAGCTCATCGTCAATAAGTATGGCACCCCTAGCGGCACTGCCCCCGCGCATGTTGCTCTCATGAAGGACATGTCACATGCCGACTGTAATGTGCCTGCCTCTATCGACGTGCCCACTCTGGAGGAGTGCACCGATGATTATGGTGACACATCGGTGAGCGTCCCCTTCAGCGCATGTGCATTCTCATTCTCCCTTGCCCCCGGTCGTGACCTCTCACAGTTATGGGTAGTCGACTTAGCTTGCTCGATCAGCACTGTTGTGTACCTCCGCAACCGCGCTTTCAATCGCGCCGTTTGTCCCTCCGGTGGCGTCCCGCTGACCCTCCTCACGTCCGCGACGCCCGACGCATCCAAGTTCTGTGTCTTCGGGTGCACTGTCTTTGCCAAGGTGCCCGACAAGCTCCGTCGTAATCTGAGCGAAAAGGCATTCCGCGGCGTCATGGCCGGCTATCCGTCTGACGCTCCCGGGTACCGTGTCTACAACCTTGTCACCCGCCACATCACCACATCCGTCCATGTTGTTTTTCAGGAGGACACCCTAGGCTTCACTACATCCATGTCCATCGACTCCGTGATCTCTGACGCCTCGGACACAATGTCCTTGACCTCTCATACCAGTCGCTAACCCCTTCACACGCCGGATATCGACGACCACCCCCACCTGCCAAATGCGGTGCGCCCTCACCGCCTCCGATATCACCCCGTTCGCTTCGTGAACATGGTTGCCTATCTGTCAAACTGCCCCCCAATCCGTGTCACAACGTACTGTGACCCTGACCAAGGTAAGGTCAAAGAGGATATTTTCGAGCAACCGAAGGTGGACACGCTGATCACAAGCCCCACACATCAACCATCATGCACATCGGCCAACACCATTGCCCTAATGTCCGCCACAGACTGTGTCGAGCCCACGTCGTACCGTGCTTCCCTCTCTAATGCGCAAGCACAAGATTGGCACGGATGGATGCAACAAGAGTACAACTCCCATATGGACAACGGCACGTGGGAACTTGTCGATCTCCCCACCGACCGCGTGGTCGTCAATAGCATGTGGACCTACAATATCAAGTCCGACACGGAGGGTGCTGTCTCTCTCTTGAAACCCCGTTGAGTCGCTAAAGGATGTAGTCAACGCGCGGGTCTCGACTACACTGAGACCTTCTCCCTTGTCATTCGCATGGCCAGTCTCCGGCTCTTTCTCGCCATTGAGGCCGCCATGGACCTCGAACTCTGTCAACTTCACATCGACACTGAGTTTCTCTATGCCCTTATCAAAGAGGGTGTTTACATTCGCCAACCCCTCGGCTTCTCGGATGGTACACCTGAAGTGTACTGCCCCAAACGCTGCCTCTACGGCCTAAATCAGCCCCCACGGGTTCAACATACTCCTGCGGGACTGGCTTGTAGAGAATGGGTGACAGCAGTGCATCTCGGACCCGTGCATCTATATCTTCCGCACAAGGACAGTGTTCGCCGTGATTGCACTCTACGTGGATGATATCCTTGCTGCCTATAGTGATCCTACTTGGCTGCCATCGCCCAAAGCACGACTCGGAGCCATATTCAAAATCAAGGACTTGGGTGACCTCTCCCAACTCTTTGGTATGCACATTACTCGCGACAGGTCTCCCCGCACTATTTCGCTTGATAAGTCCAAGTACGTGCGCGACCTCAAGGCTCAACACGGCATGACCGATTGCAAGCCCTCGTCCCCGCCTACGAACCCGGGTTTCTTGTCTAGCCTTGCCCACATGGACTCTCCTCCACTCACAAGAGTGTCGAAGGACGTCTACCCCAACCTCCTTGGTAGCCTCCAATACGCCGGTGTTTGCACGCGTCCATATGTCTCTACGGCTTTGAACATTCTTGGCTCCGCACAAGCACATCCCACGGAGGCTCATCTCAAGGCCACGAAGAAGGTGTTACGCTACCTTCACGGCACTCTCGACTTACGCCTAACGTTGGGGGGGGGGTGCGGACCATAGTATCCAACTCACAGACTTTGCGGATACATATCGGGCCAACGACAACAACACGCGCAAGTCTCGTTCTGGCTACCTTTTCACACAGGGTCGCGACCCTTTTAGCTACAAGACCAAGCAACGGACATGCGTCGCCCAATCAACATGGGAGGCATAGTATTATTCTGCAGCGGACGCCACCAAGGAGGGACTCCACCTTCGCCAACTCATGGGGAGATCTTCAACGAACCCATCACTCGAACAACCACCATATGCGAGGAGAACTAAGGCGCGATCGTATACACTCTTCCCATAAAGTCCGTTACTAGCGGCACGTATTTAATTACCCGCCACGCACTGCCGCGATGGCCATGCAACTCGATTGAGGGGTTGAATAATGATTTTCGAACAGCACACCACGGCGCGTTGTTCATTGGTGTGTGCACCTTTACCGGCACGCCCCAAATATTGTGGGCACCCACGTTGGATTTTCGGCCCATATTTTGCGGGCAAAAATTCTTGCATGTGCAGGTTATGCACGCCTCTATGCGTGGTTCGGTACACGTAGTGTCGCGACAAGCCGGGAGACTACTCGACACTGGGCTCTCAGCATGTTTGCACAATTGCACTAGTATCCGCCGACTGTGTTACGCCCGACCGTCTACAAAGCGGCGACACCGAGAATGGCATGTCGTGTGCACTAGTTCTTCTTGCCACGTGCCCGGAAACACAACCAAGGAGCACGGGCTAGGGGACTATTGGCCTTGGAAACTTGCGCATCTCCGGGCGTGAAAAATGGCGGGGAGCTTTCAAAGTACCCTAGCACGGGCCGGCGGCAAAGGGCACGGCACCATGCCATCATGGGGCATGAAATGGGCAACGCCGTGAATAGAAGAAATAAAGAGCGCTGATTGTAGAGCGTATTGGCGGAGCGGGTGTGCGGGTATCACCCGTCTAGGGGTTGCTAGCCCCGCGCGAATAATGTGGCAGATTTTGAAACCCTAAAAGCTTTAGTTGGCTGTACGAGGGCCTAGATGACATCGCACGGCGGATTTGACGCGAAAACCGGCCAGTAGGTGTAAATTCAGTTGATAACTTAAATTTAGTTAGGGGAAGGGCTTCCACTTGCAACTTAGTTTGCTCGAATCGGACACCGTACGGCGAAGTTAGGCTTCTTTAAGCCTCACAAGCTGTGATTTTCCGGCCCCCATCCCACCCACGTCAAGCATCTTAACGGCATATGCCATCAGACCCACGTGCTCCCATGTTTGCGGACAACATGCTGGGATCATAAGAACCGCATGTGGCATCGCCCATTTCGGGATTTTTCACGAACCAAAGTGTGGAAAGTCCGAATTCCGGGGCGCCCGAATCAGGGTATACCCCAAAATCGGGGTTGGGGCGCAAACCCTAATACGTCATATCGTAGCCGTGACGGGCCCCATTTGTGCCCCGCTTCCCCCTTAGCTTCACCGTCAACACAAATTTCGGCCCGCCTTTTCAACGAGCTAAAGTACAGTTAAGCACTAGAAACCCTACATGATAAATACCCGCCCTACGCGAAAGGCCCTATTTCACTAGTAACGGACTTTATGGGAAGAGTGTATTCCCATAACGCCTTGGTCAGCGAGAAGACCAAACACATCGGTCCGAAGTGGCACTTCCTCAACGACCACGTGGAACATGGTACAATGAGACTGATGTACCTCCCCGCTGACCACATGGTGGCCGAAATGTTCACCAAGCCACTACCATGACCTAAATTCACAAGATATCGAAGTGCAATCATATGAGGAGCAGACCCAATGCAACGCTTCATCCCGTAGCTACCTTTCGGGGGAGTCTTGTAAGTAAGCTCAATAATTATTAGTTGAATATAACCACTGTAAGCTATTCTACACTCCTCCACAAAAGTCCGGACTTGCATTATGTTAAGCTTAAGCTAGTCAAGAACACGCTCCCCTCTCACCACGTCAAGCACGATGATACCCGAGTACCACCCAATTGTAGGAGAGCCGAGAAGCAAGCAGTAAGCCGCCATCCGGGGTGGTTAGACCTCAGCTAAAAGCGGGTGTTGTCGGTGGAGTTTGTCGAATTAAGCCCATAACCTCCCGGGAAATTGTCTAAACTACACACATCATTCTGAGCGCCACGCTTGGGCATTGCTCAAGCGCTCATACCAAGCTGCATACTTATCTGTCTTTCACGTAACCGTATTTTTGGGGGCTTTTTGGAGGGGTTTGGAGGCGTGGGTGCCGTGTTCAATGCGCGAGGTTTGGTTTGCGGGTGTGTAAATAGAGCACGGAAGTTCACGCCGCAAGCACGGGTGATTTTTTGGAAAGCAAGCGAGCAAAAACGCACATGACGCAGATTTGGATAAACACTGCACGCTGTAAACATGCGAGGGTGATTGGCTTAGGGGAGGGGCGAGGTCCAACTTGGCCGTTAACGACGCATCACGTTGACGGTGGTGTTTGGAATGCTTGGGTATGTGCTTGTGCCAACCACACCCGCCCCACGCGTGGCACGCGTCGGGAATTAGGCTCGGAGGTCAATAGGAATGAAGAATTGGTAAACATATATCGACAAACCCCGCACAAATCGTCTCAGGAGGTGAGCCGACTTGGATGGGTGTTACTTGGCACTGCGGCTCACCTGTGCCGGAATAGTTCGTAAATTAGAATAACTCATAACACATCGATTTGTGTAATTATGAGCTCCAAAGTAGGTGCGTTCGACGCGCATTGTAGAGACGCGTCCAGCGGTACCTCTTAGAACATGTTTTGACCATATTTGAGTAAGTTATGATCGCTTGAATATTGTGGCCGAAAGCGGCTTGCCCTTGGGTTGTGAGCATATCGGTGGTGAGTCTACATACGCGATTTCTTGCGTTTCCCCCGCAGCGGCCTGCCCAACACCTCCTCCCTCCGTCGCCTATGCATTATATTTGCGCGACCATCGCATCCGCGTTCATATTGCGGCGTCGTGCGCCCGTTACTCTGTTCGTCTACCAAGCACGGCGACTGTTTGAAAGAGCGTGCCGCACGGGTGCGGGCGCGATAACCCCAAGTACACATGCCCGGCAGTGTTCGAACCCGCCCCTCGCAGTTGTCGGTGCATTCCATTCTGCGCGCAAAAGCATTGCCTGGGATTTCAGGATATTTGTCAATAAAATCGACGCATGATTACATTTTCAACTTGCGAAGGTGAGAAATCTTGTCCGGACTTTTGTGGAGGAGTGTAGATCTGCTTAGTACATGTCTAGATCGGAAACACCGATACATTGTTTGTTTTGGATACAGAGCTGTCGCTAGGCTACAACTCTCCACTTTCTTCGTCCCGACACCAAGCCCCGGGCTTATTATCTGCGTGACTGTCCTTCTGTGTGATTGTGACTGTAATTGAGTGTACGTTAGTTACCTACCATACTTAACGCGTTTGCACGGTTCAACAAGTACGCGCGATCGCTTATCTGAAAACGGGGTGCGGAATGGTCGGGTAAAGAGTTGCCCGTTTACAAAGGGGTGTTTTCATGCAAAATGTTTGTATTTATATGTTGTTTGCACCCCATGTACACAAATGGGGGGTTTGTTGTCTTCATTTACAAACATGGAACAACCATCACCAGTTTGCAAATGGAGTGGTAGTTGCACCCCCGTTTTTAAACGGAGATACCATGTTTATAAGCGGGGGTTTTACATCCCTGTGTTGTGAATGGGGCACCCCGTTTGGAAATGTAATTGTTTCGTATTTAGGTCGCAACACATATATGCATTTGCTAAGACGCTTGGACGGGTCGAAGGGCAAGCCTTCCTTTGTAAGTGGCGAGAATGCAGTCATTCTTGTTCGCATGTTATTTGGAGGTTTTTACTTGGTGAAACTCCAACATTGGCCTCAAAGTGAGGTTAGCACGATACGCCACGGTTCTCGTGCAATGGTACGTTGTGCACTCACACGAGCCGACGAGCGCCGCCTAGCCGGGAGCATGATATATGATGAGGTGAAGGTTTGAAATTTGAAATTTGAAATTGTTTACAACAATAGCTGAATTAACCGGCTGCTATCTCTGGGCCCCCCGTGATATGCCAAATTAGGACTCATAAGCTCGGGCTAGACCGTGAAGCACTAATCCCAACCTCTCCAATGGCAGTAGCTTGGAGAGGTTGGGATAAAACACACACGTAAAAAATTACCGTCTAAAACACACACGTAAACAAGTACCGTCTGCATACAAGTATGAAATATAAAATGTCGCTATTCTCCACGATACGCGGCATGCTCCAGCCGCGGCGGGTCGCTGATCAGCAAGGCTGGCCAGCTTGAGCTGGTCGAGACGAACCTGCCTGTGCTACTCGGGTCGTGCCGGAGCTAGGGGGGAAAGGCAGGTGAAAAACCCCCTCGCTCGGGTCGTCGGCGGTCAGTGCTCATCCCCGCCCGAGGTATTAGTTGCTCCTCCCGAATTAGCTCGCCACCTAGCCGAGTTTTCCCTCCTCCTTCGGGGGCTGAGAAGGGAAAATAACCAGGCTAGAGACGGTGTCCGGCTGGCTCTCTTGCCCCCGTGCTAGATGTTTTCATGTCCCTTGTCCTTGTTCCGTGTGTTTCCAACACCTATATGATCGCGTTGTGGCCGTCCTTACCCTCCCCCGGTGGTTTACGTTGTTAGGGGCCCGCCTTTATGAGCAGTGTGTCGTTACGAAAACCCTAGGCACACTTCCTGAGGCAGCATGCCGATAACCGGGTACCGACTAGGGGAGGGGTTGGTAGAACACAAGGATCGGGTCGCCGGTCCTCAAAAGATGGTGGGTACGGGAATATTTTCCCAAAAAGCCCCCCGTACTGGGTTTTTCCGGCGGTGAGTGATCCTAAGGACCGCCGCCGCCAGACCTTGCCGCTCCTCCGGCTGCGACCTACCTCCGTCATGCGTAGCATTAGGCCTCGCCCCGAGGGGAGACTTAAAACTCTCGCAGGGCTGGCGACTGCTAGCGAGCGCCATGCCCCAGCGCTGCTTCCCAGCTGTCCGCCGCAAGCTCCAACACCCTCGTCCCTCCGCCGATCCGTCCGTACCCTTCTTCGCCAAAAAACATTTCGCAAACGCCACCCCCGCCCCTTCGTCGGGAGAGTATCTGCGAGTATTTAGTCGCGGAAAAGACATATCGGAATGGCCGAGCGGGAGATCCATGTGCCGGTGTACGGATATTATGTTTTTCCAAAACTCTCCGTACATGACTTCCCGACAGCTGCTTATCCCGCGGATCGCAGCTGCCGGTACCTCGTTTAGCCCCCTACCGTGCCAAGCCTAGCACGGCTAAAGGGTTACCTGCGCCCACCGCGTGGAGGTAGAGGTAGGTGCCGACGGGCCTGCGAGCGCGCCCCTCTCCGGGGCCACCGCTGAAGGTTTCTTTTGTACTCTCAGTCGTGCATGGAAAACGCCGCCCGTAGAGGGTGCACGTGCACCGGGGCGGGTTTATCAGCGCTACAAATGACCGTGCATGGGGTACTTGTAGCGCTTAACGGGCGCCCATCCCGGGCCGCCCGGGCGGGGGGGGGGGGATTGCTTATTGAAATCACGGTATTTGTACAAGTAATATTGATAACCCATGTACTGCTTTTTGAGTCCATTTCGCACTACCTTTGCTGGTACCGGGTACGACCCCGCTACTTGTTTTTATTCAGAGCTATGTAATCAGTGGTGCATCAACAGTTTCAGGCCGGTTCTTAGGTGAACTTCGCCACCATCCGCGAAAGATTATTCCCCTCTAGGGATAGCTTCATATCAAAAAATCCGACGCGGCATCCCGACGTATCAAAACGTACCAAAGCGTACCAAAACGTACCAAACGTACTGCCACGGACCAAAACTTACCAAACGTACAACTACGTACCAAAACGTACCAAATGTACCGACAGAAAATTTCGTGCATTGCTCGTCGTATATTCGAATATTAACTTTGCGTTATTCTGAACGTTTTTCCACATTTTCAGGGATAAGAAATGTGCTGGCTTTGATATAATAAGATAGCCGATTCATATTTCCAGTACAATACACAATATCGTTCTGAAATACTACATAACTAACTTATGTACAAATATCTCTCTGCTTCCTCTCCTGCTTATATGTGCTTGTGTTCCTTTCTTTCTTTCAACACGTAGACAAGGGTGCCCAGCATCCCCAATCCTCTTTAACATATTTATTAATGATATATTTGACGGGATAGAAGGATTGGGGTGCGAGGTGCCGGGTTGCGTTGACATGCTTGACTCTAGGCAACCGTTAAGGGTGCCGGGCCAATTATTCGCCGACGACACCGTGGGCCTTGCGCCATCGCTCGATAACTTGCATGCCATGTTCGCTCACTTTTCCCAATGGGCGGAGGATCACTATATGGGATTCAGTGTAAAAAAATGCGGGGTAATGGCGCTAGGCCGCCACTCCGATGTAGTCGCACTACGCGAACAAGCCGACCGTTGGCAGCTAGGGGGGGAACGGGTACCGGTTGTATCTGAGTATAGATATTTAGGCGCGTTAATAAATTCGGATTTAAGTATGCGAAATATCGTGGGCGATAGGGTAAATAAAAGTAGGCGCGCCGTTGAAGCGCTCGACTCGGTGTTAGGAGGGCGGGATATCCCCATTAATGTACGCACCTCGGTGCTTAAGACCTGCATATTGCCGGTCCTTACTTACGGGTGTGAAGTATGGGGGATGGATTCGACTAGCGGCGTCAATAGATTACAAACTATATTAAATCAATGTTTGAGGCGCCTAGTTGGGGTGGGTGCAAAGGCCCCTGGGGTGGCCACAGCGCCACTACTACGGGAGCTAGGAATAGCGCCCATAGAAGCAATGGCAGCGGCGGCTAGGACTAGGGCGTTCCTTAAAGCGCCCACCCTAAATACATGCATGAGCGATCTAGTGCCCCAACCTAGTCGTATGCGCCCAAATCCTTGGACGTCTTGGACCGTGCGGTGGCTGGATCGTTTTGCTAGGGCAAGCGCGGAATTAGCCCAAAACGTACGCGTCCCACCCGCTTGGAGGTCTTTGCAACCACGCGTGGCCTCTAACCTTGTTAAAGCAGCGGTATGGGGTCGATTCGAGACATCATCGTCGGCATGTACTAATACGTGGAGTATTTATTCCCAGGCCTGATATGTTGGGAACCCATTGCCACAATACGGCACGGGCATTCCCGCGGGGG
Organism: Tetraselmis chui; assembly: GCA_026401115.1. Taxonomy (NCBI): domain Eukaryota; kingdom Viridiplantae; phylum Chlorophyta; class Chlorodendrophyceae; order Chlorodendrales; family Chlorodendraceae; genus Tetraselmis; species Tetraselmis chui. The sequence goes on from JAPMLY010000539.1 coordinate 117,895, forward strand.
CCGTTGCAGGGTTACACATTATGATTCAAATGCGTACGCGTGTATTTCCCACAGCCCGTCGTCTTGCCCGCATTCATGCCATGCCTGAACGTTTTCTCCATCATTGTCCTGCATGCGGCGGGGATGTTATTGAATCTATAGAACATATTTTGCTTGAATGCCCACGTTGGGAATGCCACCGTCGTAATTTTGGGGCGCTAGCCCCAGATTTTAATGGTTTTGTGCGTCGTTTCGCTACATCCCCCGAAGATATAAATGCCTTACTTTTAGGCGGTGTCCCCCCTTCCCTTCATGGCGCCACCCATTTTACAGGAAATGGGAGGTTTTTCCAGTTATGGCGCCAAGCCCTCCCTCATATTGCTTTCTTTGTAGTTCATGTATCGCACTCCCGAAATGTTTTGCTCCGTGAGATGGGCCTTGGTCCTTCTCGCATTTCTCGAATGGGTCGACGCCCGGACGGGTAGGGCAGACCTTTCTTGGTCAGTGCCGGGAATGCATTCATGTTTGTTTGCATGTCACTGGAACGTTTTAGTTGGTGAAACTCCAACACTGGCCTCGTGTGGGGTTAGCGCGGTACGGTACGGTTCTCGTACAATGGTACTTAATGCACTCACACGAGCGTCGCCTACCCGGGAGCATGATCGATGTTGAGTTGAGGTTTGTTTCGAACTTCTGCTCTCAGTCATGCTTGCAAAACGCCGCCTGTAGAGGGTGCCGGTGCGGGTTCCCTGCCAGTCCCATATCCCGGGGGCGCGCAAAAAAAAAAAAAAAAAAGTAAAATTTATACACATATTTTTAATACATAACATCATTCCCCTCTAGGCATTAAGTTCCCCTCTAGGGGATAGCTTCATGTCAAAAATCCGACGCGGCATACCGACGTATCAAAACGTACAAAAACAAATCAAAACTTATCAAAACGTACCGAAACGTACCAAAACGTACTAAATGTACCTGCAGAAAACCTCGCGAATCTATCGTCGTATCTTCGTATATTTATTTCGCGTTGTTCGGAAAGTTTTCCTGCATTGTCAGGGATAAGAAACGTGTTGGCTTTGATATAATTAAAAGCCGATTGATATTTATTCAGATTTATGTAGAATGAGCCATATTTCATTTTGTAAGCAATAATCCAAGCAACCCAAGAGGGGAACTCCTCGCTCCGCACCCCCAGCGCGCGCAAGCGCGCGCCCTGCAGTATGAACAGCGGCAAACTAGTCACATGCTGACAGGCTGCCTCAAAACCCGCCACTGGCTCATATTTTCTTGAACAGGAGCACTGAAGAAGCACGTTCATTTCTGTCGCCCTGTTGAGTGCGCATAGTGGAGTGGCGGCGGTCTCTCCCTCGCTTTTAAAAAGTCCCTCACAAATGAAGCTATCCACTTTGCTGTCACCTCTGGGAACGTTGTTCCTCTTGTTGATCCACAGCGTCCAAGTTGTAGCAAAAGACGACGATAAGAGTACAACCCAAGATTGCGAGAAGTTGGGGTTCAGCACGCTGGTTCTTTGCTCGGACTGCCAGCTGTTGGGGCAGTACGTCTCCGATGATTCGTTGGTTGCCGAGTGTATGGGCTGCTGCGCTGAGGAGACGCAAAGCAACAAAAAATACGAGAAGGCTGTCCTTGAAATCTGCAAGCACCGCCTCCCCGCGTACCCCCACATCAACGACTTCATCTCACGACAAGTGAAAGAATACACTAACAAAGTAGAGGTTAAGTTTAAGTACGGGGCATATCCCCGAATCATTCTTAAAAATTCGGCTGGAAAGACGGGAGAGTCGGTGCGGATCGATTCTTGGCAACCGGAGCACTTGGTGGAGTACTTAGCTGACAAACTTATAGCAGGAGAGGGTAGTGTGGCATCAGAAGATGAGAAAGACATCTTGTAAACAAATCCTTTTTAGCCAACTGTTCCGGTCAACTGCCAACCATATTGGGGGTAAGGTCAGCACCCTCATAATTTCAGCTGCTATTATACGCTTGGTGGAGGTCGTAGCTTATCAGGTGGGGCGGTGCTGGTGCGACAAGCTCCAACTGCATGCACAGAGTGTGTGGTGGCTTTAGGAAGATATAGCGTCGGCCACAGTAAGTTGCATCGTGTAGCAGCATATCGCCTAGTGAGCAAGGTGGACTGGAGGAACACGTCTGGAGTTTGGAATGTTTTCGACGATTGAGTGTACTAATCGTTCGTGCAATTCAAAGTGGAGCACCTCAGTGCCCCTGGACTACACGCACACATGGACTGTGGCGCTGTGCTGTCAATCTTTGTTCTCAACTTTCGGGATTTGCTGTTTGGCTGGACCTTTCCTTCGGAGCCTTGATAAGACTTCATAAACCAAACTATGATTTGGCACTATGAAACCCACAGCCCTCTTGAGTTTGGCATCAGACTAGAGCAATGTCGGACAGGAATGATGGAACAGGCGGAAGACAGTTACTGGAATAGCTGAGAGACTAAGCCTTAGCGCGGTTGTCGAGAGCAAATAATATATATAATGGTCATTGCAGAAGACGAGTGACCAAACATCGAGAAATAATGCAGTAATTAGTAGTTTACAAGTGCAAGAAAGAATGCTGTGACAAAGATGAAGCAATACATGTGAGTGTGATGACGACTACTGCTAGTTGGCGGGAGAGCAGGGTGACGGCCTCGCATGAAATCCTACTACTGCCGGAGATCGATAGTCTCCAGCTTTATGCGAGGGTTCAAGTAGACGTGGCCGCAGAGCTCGTAGATGGGCTGCCCTGTCGAAGTGTCCGGGTGCGAGTGAAAGCCGCGCTGCGGGCAGCGCTGGATAAGCTTCAACCCACCAGGGGTAGTTAGCCTGAAAATGCCGCACCGCTTTGATCTGTCCGTGGGCGCCATCACGATGGCCACTGCTTCATCAAGTAACGTCTGATACCCGACCTAAAACCGGGAGGGGGTACATAACGCGTCGTTGTGAGCGCACAGAGAGGAGATAGGGCCACATAATAGTGGGATTCAGGGATTCGTTTGGAGCCACACTACTGCATGCTGAAGGATAGAGCTTACCTGAGTGTGAACATCCACCGAGGATAGAAAGCATGTCTGCGTGGGGTGCGTGTGGATCCACCCCAAGGGATACAGTCCCCGACTGTCTTGAGTCTCAAAGATGTCCTCTTCGTTCAGCGCCGAGACAGTATCCCTGGTCCCCTCCTGCAACAGGCGATGCGAGAGAGTATATACGTGGGGCTGGGTCTACATGCCTGCTAGACAAGTCGTCAACCTCATAGATCAAGCGGGGCGAAAGCAATGAGGGCTAAGGTGGTGGGGCACCTGATGGGGTATTATCAGCGTCGTAATGGTGAACGTATTTGTCTTCGCATCCAACTTTCCAGCTAAAATCCCACAACTCTCGATGCCCTTCCTTGTGTTGCTGGACGCAAACTTCATGAACTCCTCCATCAGCGCCACACTAATGTGAACGTCCTTAATCCCGATCTACGCAGCACAAACAGAAGGCAATTCAGCGACCATGCCAAGGCCACCTGTCATGCGGACAGCAACATGCGAAGTGATGGCCATGCACCTTTTCCGTTGGCTTATCTCCGCTGGGAACTACAGCCACCTGCGACGAATCAGGTGGGCACGAGCAGTCGCTGGGGGGCTGAGGCCCTGGTATAGACTGGGGAGGGGCCATGTCCATGACATCGATCATCTGAGGCCCCAGCTGGGGCTGCTGGATGAGCGGGGTAGCTGGGGGTGCTGAGGGCAGAGGGATCTGCATATTTGTCAACTCCTGCACCAACGGGTCCTGGAACTCCGAGCTCTGCTGCTTCTCCACAGGCTGCTCAGAAGCCTGCATGACATACAAATCACCATTCATGATAGCCCTATGTATGATGCAGCTAGAGTTGCGTGGGATAAGGGATGAAGGGTGCCCTTACCAGCTGGATTGGGACCGACGCTTGCAGGTTGATGTTGTAAAGCGCGCCCAGCCCTTGTTGCGACGGTGTCGGTGAGGGAGTGCCCATGGATTGGTTTGACGGATTCATGGGGCCCACCAGACAGTGCCGCTGACGGGTGGCTTCACTTGGGCGGTACTTTGCGAGCTCAGGCGGAAGGGTGTAAGATTCGAGCTGGAAGCTGGAGTTGCTGTCGCCGGTTGCAGGCTGTTCCAGCGCGGAGGAGCCATTTTGCGAGTTGTCTGTGGGAGATAGAGGGGTTTCGGGTTGTGGGGGACCTCGCCAAGAGTCCCCTCTCGATAGGGAAGCGGTCGGGGGGCGCAGCAGGTTCCAGTCTGCTTCGGGCAGCATGCTCGTCCGAACTTGCACGACATCATCTGGGCGAGGAGGGGGAGGCGCTGGGACGTGGTTATGTGTCTTTTGCTCAGTTTCTTTCGTGTCAATCACAAGTTTTAGCCTCTCCAGCTCCTCGATGCACTTCACCGCCGTTACCTGCACCAGTGGGAAGGTCAGAGAGAACAGCCCACACTCAAGTAGCTTAGCAAGCTACCGCATGACTGCCGAAACCACGCCACTACCAGGAGCACCTCTCCTCCAGTGTCACAAGCAATTATATAATGCAAAACTATCACATGAATAGACTCGCTACAGAGCTGAATGCGACCGCCATGGGAGCACTGCCCGCGTGAGCAGCATGCCCACGGTCCGCAGATCCAATGCAGGGACCCGTATAAATGCAAACTCTGCTTTCACTTGCTTTAACCCAACTCAACACACCGAACCCAACCCGACGCAGCGATACATAAGAACAACAAGTCTGCCCACCGCGAGCCTGCTCACCTTCAGCGTCTGGTACTTCGCGTGGTTACCCTGAAACTCGGAGTGTTCTGGTATGGTCTCTAGTACTAGACTGGCGTAGCGCATGAGAATGACATAGAGCTCCTCTTCATTGCCGGACACGCGGTACACGCCCGACTGACGCTGGAGCATGTCCGCCGCGCGGTAATAGTAGTGCAGCCCAAGCACCGGTCGTACCGACTTCTTGCTGGCCTTCGCAGCCAGCTGCTGCGACAGGCTGGGAGGCCGCGCACCACCCCGCGAGCGAGCGCCCCCTACCATAGGCATATCGGCTCACTGGCTGGAGCAGGTTGGCCTCGGAACAGGCGCTGCTGCCACGCTGCTATCCGACGGAGCACACGAATTGTCGGGCTCGCACTCTCTCGGAACCGGCCTAACCTGAATCTGGCCGCCGGTAGCAGCACCACTGTCACAAGCCAGTAGACGGTACTGATCCGGAATAAAGATAGCCTGTTTCGCAAGCCAGGATATACTCAAGCCTGAGCTCTGGAGACGTCAACAGGCTCATTCACGATGATCGCAAGTTCGAAGTTTGGGTCTGGAAGACAATCTGGAGGAACCGTCTTCTCGCGCGGGCTACATTATCACGCTCCCTGCATGTACTCGTACCACGGACCGCACTTCTGACAGATTGCTGTGACGAGGGGGGACCGCGGCGTCTCTGACGTGGCCACACCACCGGTAGCCAAACGAGGAGAGCACGTAATCATTGCGCGTGCAGGTCCGCTACGCGATGGGATTACAAGGCTACGATGAATAAACTATCGCTACTTGAGTTGCAGAATTTGATAAGAAATATATTTTACATTAAAATACATAATCCAGTCATCGATACTTTGTAATCAAGAAAATAAAAGCAAAAAAATATTTAAAAAATCATCAATACTAAACCCTAGTAATGTACAGGTACATTTCATGGTACATTATCATAGATGAATTTACCCTAGGGCAAGTTTTGCCAAAGATTTTAATTTGATTACAATTTGGCCAAAAGACACCCACAGGCGGGGCCTCGGGGACGATTAGCGCAGGATTATAGGGTTGGGTGGGTGGGTTCGCGCGAAGCCTAGATTGGCTGAGCGCGAAAGCAGAGAGTGCCTAGGCTCGTGGCTAGCTACGGCTTATAAGGCTCGGGCTAGCTAGAGCTGACCGTTGGGAAAGTCGTTGGTCGTTGGTTGCGTATAACTGATAAGGCAAGGTGGTTGCCCTGCAGGTACGACGGGCCGCTATTAACGGTAACAGTACCCGCTAGAGTCACTGTCCCGTACACATGGGAGTTGGATATGCAAACATCTAGATTCAAATCAATCTGACCATTTACCCTAGGGCACGTGTTGCCAGTAACCTAAAGCCAAAGGCTTGCACACCCAAAATTAATGTTGCGGGGGGGACGGAGTGAGCCAGCCGAAGAAACGCCAAGCAGCATGTGTGGGGGTCATGGTTGGGTCAATGTATTTTCCTTCGGTCACGGAGCTTTTCTTGGCCCAGCCACCCATATATTTGATTACGGGGAGGGGCGCGCCGATGCAGCTGGCAGCGGAAGCAGCTCCTTTTCGTAGGCTGTGCGATGTCTATTTAAAACCGGCGGGCGCGGACGTGTTGACTGCGAGGAGGGCAAGGGCGAGCCAGGCGGAGATGGTGGACGCGGCCCCCCAATCGGCGGAGGCTCCAGCAGGTAAGAAGCTCCATAAGGCGTCAAGGGGTGGTCGCCTGTAGAATTTTGCCCATAACGCGGCGCGGTGCGGCGTGTAGTAATCCAGGAGGTCTGTGAGGTGCTACTTTGGTTAGGCTAAGTTGGCAACCTTAGACTAATAGTAGAACCTAATCTCTGGATCTAATTATACAGGGTAGAGAGAATTAGTAAGATTGTCTTAGGAACATGGTTTTTTACAATCTGGGTGTGGCGTAATTCTCTTCTGTACGGTCTTCTCCTCTACGAGTAAGTCCCCGTCTTAAGTATCCACACCTCAGGTGTTCTAGAAAAAGCCTTTGAACCTGTAGCATGTGCTGTCTGCTAACTAAACCAAACTATTACTAGTGATACAGGTTAACTGAGGTTACATGTACCGTCTATTTAACCTTATCGCACAAGCTCTTAGAACTATCTAGGAAAGAACTATCCAGAAGAGATACTGCTAGTAACTCTGTACTGTCATGGGAAAATACGGCGATACAGTTGTACTGCCGTGATGACAATAAAAGAGTCACTGAATATCGCTAAGATACAGGTACCATTTAGAGGAAATAAACAATGCCAGATACTAGCACTTAGCTAAATGGCTAGGATATGACACTCTCCCCTCCTTAATCACCAGCGTCCTCGCTGTGCAGTACTCAGGGTCTTGGTTTCTTGGGGGTTCTTGCAGGCCAGCGATTGCGAAATCTGACAAAGTCAGGGTTGCCAGAAAATTCTCGATAAACATCCGTTCGAAGGAATTCGGAAAAGATGTTTAAGTGGTTGACTCCTCGCATGGGTTCCCAAGTGTCCTCGCTAGGTACGTTGAACGGTGCTGCCCAGCGGACTTAAACAAAAGTCCCGTGCCATTGGAGTTAAAAGCCACGTCGAGTATTTTGTCGACTTCAAATCGCTTCGCATCGTGCACAATCGGAATTGGCTGCGCACTGTTGGCTTGTTGTGGTTCTGAATTCCATCTTTCCAGTAGACTGGCGTGTACAACATCGTGAATCCGTACTCCAGGGGGTAGCTTAAGCCGAAATGCAACCGGGAAAACTTCCTCCGTAATGAGAAACGGTCCAATGTAGCGGTCGCGTAGTTTAGAACATGGCTGTTGTACAAACCGTAGATTTGTCGCCTTGAGCTTAACCTTGTCGCCAACTGTAAAAGGTACTGGTAACCGGTGCCGATTTGCAGCGTCTTGCATGTGTGCCTGGGCTGCTTTGACGCAGTCGTGGGCAAATCTGTGCATCTCGACCAGAATCTTCACTTGCTCCGGTAAAGTACGGCTAGGCTCGTTATCTTCAAATGTAGCCGTCGTTGGAGATGTCGGCTCGAATCCTAGCTCTCTTGTGTAGTCTCCGTGTAGATGTCTCCGTGTAGTCCAATCCAGCGCGTTGATTGCACCCCTTGGCGACGAACCGCGCTTTGAAGCGGGAGACGTCGCCGGCTGTATCCGACTTGACTTTAAATATCCACATGATGTTAACGACCATGCGGCCGGGGGGGAGGTCCACAAGGTCCCACGTGCCATTGCTAATGAGGGAGGAATACTCTTGTTGCATAGCGGCTTGCCATTGGGGGGCTTGGGCGCTGTCCAGCGCAGCTCGGTAGGATTTTGGTTCCACACACTCTCGGGCGGAGAGGAGGGCGACGGCAGTAGGGGACGTGCCGGCAGGTGTGTGTGGAGGACCCGTGACAAGGTCGGGGACGTGAGGGTGCTCAAATATGTCCTCTTGAGCTTTGCCTTGTTCAGGATCACAACACGCCGTGACGAGGGTCGGTGGGTAGTCGGACAAGTGGGCAACCATATCGCCGTAGCGAATGGGGTGGGAGCGGAGCCGAGCATGGCGAGGGGCTGCCGGGGGGGTAGGGGTGTGGGTAATGTGAGGTCAATGGGGTGGGATAAGGGTGAGTCTGCGGGTACGTCTTCCGAAGAGTCGGTGATGGCCGAGGCGACGGAGGGTTGTGTGTCGAGGCCTGGGGTGTCTTCCTGAAAGACAACATGTACGGAAGTGGTGATGCGACGCGTTTCCGGATTGTAGACACGATACCCGGGTGCGTCAAGAGGATAGCCCACCATGACGCCGCGAAGTGCTTTCTCACTGAGTTTCCGACGTTGTTTGTCGGGGACCTTGGCGAAAACGGCGCAGCCGAAGACGCGGAACTTGGAGGCGTCGGGCACCGACGACGTAAGGAGTGTGAGGGGGACGCCCCCATTAGGTCCGACCGAGCGACTGTACGTGCGTTGCGAAGGTACACAACAGTGCTGACAGCGCACGACCACATGGAGTTGGGAACGGCCATGTTGTGGAGCATCGCCGATGCATTGTCCCGGATAGTGCGCCAAGGACGTTCGGCCTTGCCGAGCATGTGGTGGGCGTATGGGGCAGAGACCTCGACCCCGACGCCGAGGTGTGCGCACATCCGGCGAGTGACAGCAGCTTCAAACACAGAGTCGGAGTCAAACTTGAGGACCGGTGCGAACGCGCCCGTCTGGGAGTGATGGCGGGCATGCAAGTGTTTGATGTCTATGAAAGGGTGCACAGGTAAGTGAGACTGAAAGGTGAAAGTGAGAGAGAGAATGGTTACATGACCCACGTTCATGTGGGTATATATAGTCTGCCCCTCTGCCAGACTGAGGAAGCCTCAGAACGGTGCTAAGTGGTGCTATGGGCAGTGCTGCTGTTGGTGTGTGTGTCACACTGACAGGTGACAGCTAGTGTTCATATCATACAACATACGGGACATCTAGTACCCGTGTGATGTAGAAACGTACCACTGATATAGGACTATCTAGATACAGATGTGTTAGTACGAGTACTGTGCGTACATATGTCATGACAGGGATGGTGTCGACCTGCAAATGGGTGCATATGTCAACACGCCCCCACAGCCAATGCAGGTCAGGCTGAGACCAAGCATCTTCACGTAAGGGATCTATCCAATCACATTTAGCCATAAGATTGACGAAACACTGTCTCAGGTAAGTTGAAATCAGTCGGTGAGAGGCCATCATGTTATCTTGATCCCGAATGCCCTCAATAGAATTCGCACGGCGCCGAAACTTTGCATGCTGAAAGGCTGAAAAAGTACAATCGGTGGGCGCCCCCAGCAGGCTGGCAACGAACATGACGATGGGTGCCACAAGGGTCCGCACCAAAACCACGGCTCTTGAGAGGGCACGGGACACCATCAGAGTTGTAAAGTTGTCATCCATAAGTTGCCCAATATTTGCAAGATGCAGCTCGCATATAATCTCTGATAGCCATAAAATGTGACGGTGTAGGTAGTTGAGCGCAGACTGCTGATAACACAGCCGGATGCCAAGGGGTACAACGTACGGCCAAGGAACCACACTGGGAAGAGTAGGAACGCTGGAGAGTAAATATCGCAAGATGTAGCTGCGCAGAAGGTAGGTTGACAGAGAGCAAGAGATTGCTCCAACCGTTGTTGAAGATAAAATGCCAAGGGTAGTGGCATGAATGGCTGGCTGAGGCATAAAGGAAGCAGCTGACTCGCTGAACGCTCCAATGTTGTCTGAAAAAGGATTCTGAAGGTTACAAAACACAAGGTTGTCTGAATAGAATCGCTGTCCAAAATTGTGGCGCGCGCTGCCCGAGGACGAGAAGAGTACCGCTAAGTGAAGAAACCAGAAGAAGAGGACTGTGTAGCTGGGAATCCAAATGAAGAAAGGACTACTCTGAAGCCATGGTAAGGTGTGTTTAACTGATGACAAAGCACTCTCTTCAAAAAATGATATCCCATTATCATTCCTCCAACGTAGTGCATCTGGAAAACAAAATCCTGCTGTCTCATCAGTGGCAGCTGCGTCTTGTGCCACCATCTGAGCCGAAGTTAATGTAGTCTCCTCGTTCGTATCGAAAATATAAAATCCTGCTGTCTCATCAGTGGCAGCTGCGTCTTGTGCCACCATCTGAGCCGAAGTTAATGTAGTCTCCTCGTTCGTATCGAAAATATAAAAATCTGCTGTGTTGTCACTGGTAGTTGCGTCTTGTGCCACCATCTGAGCCGAAGTTAATGTAGTCTCCTCGTTCGTGTCAAAAATATAAAATCCTGCTGGCTGACCACTGGTAGCTGCGTCTTGTGCCACCATCTGAGCCGAAGTTAATGTAGTCTCCTCGTTCGTATCGAAAATATAAAAATCTGCTGTGTTGTCACCGGTAGCTGTGTATTGTGCCACCATCTGAGCCGAAGTTAATGTAGTCTCCTCGTTCGTATCGAAAATATAAAAGTCTGCTGTCTTGTCACTGGTAGCTGCGTCTTGTGCCACCATCTGAGCCGAAGTTAATGTAGTCTCCTCGTTCGTATCGAAAATGTAAAAGTCTGCTGTCTCATCAGTGGTAGCTGCGTCTTGTGCCACCATCTGAGCCGAAGTTAATGTAGTCTCCTCGTTCGTATTGAAAATATAAAATTCTGCTGGCTGACCACTGGTAGCTGCGTCTTGTGCCACCATCTGAGCCGAAGTTAATGTAGTCTCCTCGTTCGTATCGAAAATATAAAACTCTGTTGTCTTGTCACTGGTAGCTGCGTCTTGTGCCACCATCTGAGCCGAAGTTAATGTAGTATCCTTGTTTGTATCTGAAATATAAAATTCTGCTGGCTGACCACTGGTAGCTGCGTCTTGTGCCACCATCTGAGCCGAAGTTAATGTAGTCTCCTCGTTCGTATTGAAAATATAAAATTCTGCTGGCTGACCACTGGTAGCTGCGTCTTGTGCCACCATCTGAGCCGAAGTTAATGTAGTATCCACGTTCGTATCGAAAATATAAAATTCTGCTGGCTGACCACTGGTAGCTGCATCTTGTGCCACCATCTGAGCCGAAGTTAATGTAGTCTCCTCGTTCGTATCGAAAATATAAAAGTCTGCTGTCTTGTCACTGGTAGCTGCGTCTTGTGCCACCATCTGAGCCGAAGTTAATGTAGTCTCCTCGTTCGTATATTGCTTCTGGTTGAAGGTAATATTTCGGATGGAAGGATTATGAGTCAAAGGGAGAGTGTAAGAGGGAATAGCCGCAGTTACGGCGATCTCGGATGTGTTGGAAGGGACTCCATAGGTAGACTCGAAAATACTCGTGGAAAGATCAGGATGGTCCATTCGGATTTTCGGATGAGGTGGACCAGTGGTCATGAAACAGAAGTCACCAAAAATAGGAGTAGTCGACTGTGCTGAAGCGGAAAAAAGTACATTAGGGCGTGCCGTAGGAGGCTCGTGGCTTGAGACGTGAGGTCGCAGGCCTGCTTGGTAGGGACGCTCGTGAGTAGTACCAGGACGTGAGATAGGTGCCCTGTCGTGAAGGGGTTTCCCATCGCGGGATGAAGTTTGCCAGCACCGTTCATGGAAATGTCCCGGTCGTCCACAACGGGTGCATTGAGCACGGGGTGTGTAGCGTTGTGGTGCAGGGGTGTGCTCACCCGGTGCACTAGCGATGTATACCACTGAAGACGTGTCCGGTGGTGTATTATGAGTACGTTGGGCAGCGGGGTCAGATAGGAGGATTTCCTTAACATCCGACCACGAGTCCTCTGGGTGGAAGCGCCTGCGGCGCATAACCAGGTCTCGCAACTCCTTATATGTGGTCTCGCAGATACGGGGAATAAGGTATGCCTCCATAAATGTTTTCTCATTGCAGTCAAGTCCAAGGCGTAACATGTCTCGTCTCGCGGAGTCTTTCTCCTGAACATAGGCGATCATGCTCTGTGAAGGCAGCTGGTCTTTGTTGAGGCAGTCGGTGGCGCGTCGCAGTGCGTGGACCTCCTCCAATTTAATCCACGATAGTAAACCTTTCCATGCGTCAGTCCCGTGTGTGAGACTGTCGTGCGCTCTTGAGCCTCGTGCGGGCATGGGAAGTTCTTGCTTTACCACGGAATTTGCAATAGCACATGGGCGAGTCGCCACGGAGAGGCTCTGGTAGAGGTTGCGCTGCTGTTCAGCGGAGCCGTGAGCCGTAAGGGCTTCCTCGAATCTGTGAGTAAAGGCAAAATCGGAAAATTCATGTTCCCACGCAATCATGTCAGACCATTCTGGATTTTTAGGTAAAGGTGGTGCCTTCTGCGGGTCTAAGGCACGATGAAGAAGCTGTGGTTGGAGCGACAGGCGCTCCTTTAACGCAGCAATTATTGAAGCAGAGTCTTCCTCATGTATAGTCGTCTGAGATGAAGTCATGATGTTTAAAGTCGGTCGAATCGGAAATTAGAGCCTCGCCGGTGATGATATAGCTACGATGAGGCTGAGATCTAGGGCTTGAAAGAAGAGGTTGTTGCTGGTGAAATGCCGAGCGTTCTTAGCAGACTGACGTGCCAAAAAAAAAATATAAAAAAAAAAGTATTCGAGAAAGGAAGATCTGAAGAGAGATGATGATCTTGAATCGCTATGGTGGGACTGAGCGCTTTAGCTGACTGACGAGCTAGAGAGGATTTACTTCGTTGAGGAAAATATTGAGAGTGTTTCTAGAAGAGATGAAGTCACACAATGAAAGATGTGGATTGGCAAAAGCACAATTGGGCTATTGACTGTTTACCAAAACTACTTTGTGTGAGGGCCCATAACCTATGAAAGGGTGCACAGGTAAGTGAGACTGAAAGGTGAAAGTGAGAGAGAGAATGGTTACATGACCCACGTTCATGTGGGTATATATAGTCTGCCCCTCTGCCAGACTGAGGAAGCCTCAGAACGGTGCTAAGTGGTGCTATGGGCAGTGCTGCTGTTGGTGTGTGTGTCACACTGACAGCTGACAGCTAGTGTTCATATCATACAACATACGGGACATCTAGTACCCGTGTGATGTAGAAACGTACCACTGATATAGGACTATCTAGATACAGATGTGTTAGTACGAGTACTGTGCGTCTTAAGGAACCGCACCCACATGTAGTTGGTGTGGTGGTCGATGACAAGCAAGCTGGAACGGAGGCCATGTGGGGAGGGGACATTGACCGGGCCCCAGAGGTCAGCGGACATGTTGAGGAGGGGGTGGGATGGCTTCGCGCAAGCGGCTGTGTTGCGTGGTGCAGATGTGGCTTTGTGAACTAAGCAAGAGTCGCAAGAAACTTTGGTTACAGTGCTAGCTAACACAGGGCTAGTCGGGACACCGTGATTATGCTGGGCCTGAAGGCTGTGCATGTTGAGGTGGCCAAACCGACGGTGCCACAGGACGGGATCACATTGGGCAGTAAGGCCAACTTGAGGTGAAGCGTCAAGTTCCTCCGGTGCGGATGGGTTGGAAGGGAGGTCCGGCTGGTGGGGAAGGAGGTAGAGACCGTTTCCGGACGGTTCTAGCACACCCATGCCTGTGGGTACCAAAAGCAAACCAGTGTCAGAGTTGGAGGGGAAGACGAATTCACATCCGCTGTGAGTTTGCATCCAGCTGACACTAAGTAGTCTGCCGATACGCTGTGCGGAGCGAGATGATAGGTCAGGGGTGTAGAGTGCATACATAGTGCGGTGAATGAGTTGGCCAGAGGCAAGTCTGACAGAAATCCGCACTGGGGCACTGCCATGAACGTCAACGCCGACACCGCCCACGCGAGAGGGAGCGGAGGGGGGCATGAATTTCACGAAGTCATCTCGGAACGCGGTGAGGTTAATCGAGCACGCGGAATCAACGACCCAAAACTGTGACAGGTTACGACCCGGGGCGAGGGAAGAGGAGAATGCCACAGCGCTGAATGGGAAACTCACCTCGTCGTCATCGTAGTCATCAGCGCAGTCCTCGAGGGTGGGTAGGCAATCGGTGTCATCGGCGGGGGCGTCGTCGGCTGGGACGTCGCTCAACAACGCATCGTGAGCAGAGGGGGTGCCGCCGGCGGCGCCGTACTTCTAGACCGTCATCTTACGCTTGGCGAGATTCCACTTAAGGATAGCGTCATCCGTGGCAGTGCAGGCGGACATGAGATGGTTGAAGCTGCCACAAACGCCACACTTGTTGGGTCGATGGCCGCGAGGGTTACGGTGTGGTGGGCCTCGACCGCTGTGCGAGCCGCGGCCCGCAGCGGCGAACGCGGAGATGGGAGGGGGTGATATGGCCGGAGCGGGTGTGTCCGGGGCAGGGTCGTCGTCCGTGTTGTGCGCGAGGTGGAGAATGTTGGCCATCACTTCATCAGCCGACAGGATGTAGTCCGTGTCAAAGGCGTTGATGACGCATTGCTTCGCCTGACCGTGTGGGCCGCTGATGGAAATACCGCGCAGCATGAGGAGACCGAGGTGGTGGGGGTGGATGGCAACGGAGCCATCAACCAATTGGCATGTGTCGTCGTAGTCGTCAAAGGTCTGGCGCATGTAGTGGACATAGTCACTGAATGACTGACCAGGGCGCTGTCTGACCGTCAAGTTGTCCAGGAGGGACAAGGAGCGAGCAAAAGACCGACAGTCGAGGCGTTCACACATAATGTCCCACGCGGCAGCGGCGCAGTCAGGGCGGGCTGGAGAAACGCATTTCATCGCTTGGTTAGCGCGCAGATTCGCGCTGGCTGCATGGAGAAGCAGCGTGTAGGCGTAGTGTTGTGCTGGTTCGCCGAACCAAACTCCGGAGTCGCGTATGGCCAGTTGTGGAATGAGGTATGCGGCCTTTATGGAGAGGAAATTAAGGAAGGTCCTCTTCCATTGCTTAAAGTCCGTGGTCGGGCCCATGACGGGGACCGACATCTTCATGGACCGGTTGAGGGCGTCCGTGTCGAAGCCGGGGGCTTCGTGTGCCGCCCGGCCGATGACCACCGGGTCAATAGTGGGGCGACGACGGCCACGGGTGGCGGTGTCGCCATGTTGGACTGGGGGAGAATGCCGGCCATGAAAGGGAGGAGGTGGACCACCGGGAAAGGGAGAGCGGCCGGCCATGGGACGCGGCGGGCCGTACGAGTGCGGGTGGTCACGGTAGGGGGGGACGAGGTGAGAGGGCGCCTCCGAGATGTGAGGGCCGGGG
Source organism: Tetraselmis chui (assembly GCA_026401115.1). Taxonomy (NCBI): domain Eukaryota; kingdom Viridiplantae; phylum Chlorophyta; class Chlorodendrophyceae; order Chlorodendrales; family Chlorodendraceae; genus Tetraselmis; species Tetraselmis chui. The sequence continues at coordinate 133,294 of JAPMLY010000539.1, forward strand.
TGGTGAAGGGCATATCCAGCGGGGGGGAAGGGGGGGGTGGTGGGAGGTGATCAACCTGGAGAGCGTGACGCGAGGGGTCGTGGTGCGCATCGGCACGCGAGGGCTCGCGGGGCGCATCGGGACGGCGCTGTGCGACTGTGGGATCGCCAACAGGTGTTGCAGGAGTAGCAGCAGCGAAGACTGTTTCTGCGTCCGGTGGGACGAATCCAGGCTGGGGATGTACAAGCAGGGGGAGGGTGTGCACGTCGTGGCTGTACCGAAAGTGTTCGAGCTGAGCATCGTGGCGGCGCTGAGCGACAGGGGGGTGCGGATTAGCACCCGCAGCAGCAACAGCAGCAGCCTCGGTCGACTGCGAGTCGAGACGAGCGGTTATACGCGCCATTTGCGCAACGAGCAGCGCTAGAGTATCCGGGGGGGGATCGAGATTGCTCTGCTGAGAGCCTGAGTTAGGGGAGTCAGGAGGTGAAACATGCGGAGTTTTCGGCGCCATTTCGACAGAGGGCGAAAAAGAAAGAGCGGAATAGAAAACAGGCAGCGGTAAAAACCGCTAGCCGGACTCGTGCCTAACAATGGTTTCAAAGAGACGGCATGATGCCCGCCGACCCCTCGGCATGTAGCCCCGGGGTGTCTCACAGTACCTTCTCTGTATCCTCCATCCAGTGTGGGGCACAAGTCGAGGCCAAGGCCAGGACATGTGGAGCGTTGCGCTGGCGGCTGAGTCGCTAAGATAATATAAAAATAAAAAGGTAAGATACGGCTTGCGTGCAACCTGTGGATGCGTATTCACCCGATGGTGCGCCCCCCCGTTCTCCAGATTGGACCTGTGTGCACCCTGTCCACACACGACGAGTGCGTCGGTGTGGGTGGCTGGCTATCGCCGTCGAGTGGCTGACTTAAGAGGGGTGGTGGCGGGTTTTAAATCGCAATTTATACTGGCGATACCGTCGACTACAAGTTGAAAGTACTAGGTGTCTAGAGAAACTTGCCTTCTGCGGGAGAGCTGTCGATCGCAGCTCGCCGAACGAGGTTGTCGCGCGTGAGTGACGCGAGGCGGGGGCCCATAACCTAATGAACCATGCAAACACAGTTAGTGTGGAAGATAACTTACGCAAACGTAGTTACAGTCACAGTCCCGCAAACGGAACAGTTACGGTGACAACCAGCCTACAGGCGTGGTGTCAGGACAACAGAAGTGTTAGAGATGTAGCCTAGCGACAGCTCTGTACCGAGTCAAACTGTTTATCGGTATGTCCGATCTAGACATGTACTAATCATATCTAGAGTAGCTTACAGTAGCTATCTGCAACTAATACGTATACGGTATTACTTACAACAGGTTATTAGGGATAGAGGGGGAGTTGAAGTAATAGGAGGGCTTGCCGTTGAGGGAAGTTGTAGTATGAAGCTGGTCGACAGCCTCAAGATGACGATGGAGGATGAGGAATGTATTGAGCGACCCGCCCATATGAACATGAGTTTCCTCGCAATTCCCTTTCACCGGGTCATTCAGTGCTTGAACAACCATGACTACGACAACAAATTCTTTTAAGTTGTCCACCTGAGGTAGGGGATTAAAAGCCCTTACGATAATATTCTCGAGATCTAGGTTGTCAGCGGCCGTATGTTTTTGAAGGGTTAATGGTAGACTGTTTCGCGTAATCTATTACCAACTTGAGTAGGTGAGAGCCGTCGTAGTAATCGGCGGGCAAGGCAGCGCGCCAATGTGAATAGGAAGCGAAAAATGTTGTAACGCGGACATCGGTAATAATTCGCATTTGTAGTAGGGGGTATTTCTAGAGGAAGGTCTTATAGCGGGCGTAAGCGACGGAATCAGCAACGATTTTGCGGAAGATTAAGGTTTTTTAATGTTGGTTCAAGGTCTTGTCTTCACATTTCTCGTCGAGGATTATAATAAACTGATTAGTAGCCGCCAGGTCGTGGTGGGCGCTACGTTGATCGTCGCGCGGAACATCGGTCGATGGGGAAGATGTCGAGAGTATCAACAATTGGATATTAATAGCGATGACAACAACAAGTTGTGTAGTTGTAATTTCGACGTCCATGGGTTGGTCGGCAGCGACAAGGGCCGCCGGAGTCGTTGGCGATGAAGCGCGGCTTGAAAAGCGGAAGGAGCAAAAGGAGTGGCACGAGTGGTCTGCATAGGAGAGGGGATGAAGCGCGGCGTGGAGTCGAAGGTTTTCCAAGCAGAGGAGCAAAGAGGCCGGAGGAGGCGAGGTGGTCATGCATGTACGGAAAGAGATTCCGAAACTAGTAATAGATCTATTAAATCTGTAAGCAACTGCAATGAGTTTTGGCAAGGACAATGGAATTTGTTGCTAGCAATAGGAAAAGTCGCAAAGCTATTGATCGGTCAAAGGCTTTGTACGCATTTGTCTAGGTGAGAATAGGCATGATACATATGTATCTAATGTGCTTTTGATTGCTGAGAACCGTAATTGGGATGGATGTTGTCGTGTCACTGTAAAAATGTAATTGGTGCTTTCAGTATGAGATAGGATTGATACGTTGGGGTCGGTGTCACGCTTGCTAAGGGCAAATTTTATGGGTTACGTGTAAAGTCGTATTGCTTGTTAAAGGTTGCATTGCTAGTTTTGGACTAGGTCTTTATGTATAACTGACAATTGCTATCCCTTGTGTGTTCGTTGTCCCTACGAAACCAACGGAAACAAAATATTATCGGAGTTCATGTACCTGCCTTCGGAACCTTAAAACACCGGAGTTTACGTGGTCCGGTCCCCCTTGAAATAAGATCCTCCTACAACCCGGTCCATAAATACAAAAGTATTTACGCTATCCGGCGCCCGCCGGCGGCGCAGCGGCGGCGGCCCCGGAGAGGGGTGCGCTCGCAGGCCCGTCGGCACCTACCTCTACCTCCACGCGGTGGGCGCTGGTAACCCCATAGCCGTGCCAGGCCTGGCACGGTAGGGGGCTGAACGAGGTACCGGCAGCTGCGATCCGCGGGATCAGCAGCTGTCGGGAAGCCCTGTACGGAGGGTTTTGGAAAACATAATATCCGTACACCGGCACAGGGATCTCCCGCTCGGCCTATCCGATATGTCTTTTTCGCGACTAAATACTCGCAGATACTCTCCCGACGATGGGGCGGGGGCGGCGTTTGCGAAATATTTTTTGGCGAAAAGGGGTACGGACGGATCAGCGGAGGGACGAGGGTGTTGGAGCTGGCGGCGGACAGCTGGGAAGCAGCGCTTGGGACAGCGCTCGCTAGCAGTCGCCAGCCCTGCGAGAGTCTTAAGTCTCCCCTGGGGGCGAGGCCTGATGCTACGCAGGACGGAGGCTGGTCGCAGCCGGAGGAGCGGCACGGTCTGGTGGCGGCGGTCCTTAGGATTGCCCGCCGCCGGAAAAGCCCGGTACGGGGGGTTTTTGGAAAAATTCCCGTACCCACCATCTTTTGAGGACCGGCGACTCGATCCCTGTGTTCTTCCAACCCCTTCCCTAGTCGGTACCCGGTTATCGATAGGCTGCCTCAGGCAGTGTGCCTAGGGTTATCGTAACGGCACACTGCTCGTAAAGGCGACCCCCTAACAACGTAAACCACCGGGGGAGGGTACGGACGGCCACAGCGCGATCAGATAGGTGTTGGAAACAGACGGGAAAAGGACAGGGGACAGGAGAAAATCTGGCTCGGGGGCAGCAGAGCCAGCCGGACACCGTCTGCAGCCTAGTTATTCTCTCTTCTCAGCCCCCGAAGGAGGAGAGAAGACTCGGCTAGGTGGCGAGCTGCGTCGAGAGGAGCGGCTAATACCTCGGGCGGGGTGGAGCACGGATCGGGGCGGGACCGACGACGACCTATGCGAGGGGGGTTTTTCACATGCCTTTCCCCCCAAGCTCCGGCACGACCGGAGTCGCACGGGAGCCGAGGTCAGGCAGGTTCGCCTCGACCAGCTCAAGCTGGACAGCCTTGCTGATCAGCGACCCCGCAGCGGCTGGAGCAGGCCGCGTAACGTGGAGACTAGCGACATTTTATTTTTCATACTGTATCCAAAAAAAAAAACGTATAGATCAGAAAATTATAAATACCTGGATACGGGTATGTTTTAGACGGTATCGTTACTGCCATTGGAGAGGTTGGGATTAGTGGTTCACGGTCTACCTCACGCTTAGAAGTCCAACTACAGGTTGAGCATAGCAAAAGGGGGGGCCCAGAGACAGCAGCCGGTTTTTACTGGTATTGTTGTAAACAATTTCAAATTTCAAATTTCAATACGCTATCCCTGCCCATAAAAAGAGTTGATACTCCCACAACCCGGTCCCTAAAAACACGGGTTTGGACGTGGTCCGGTCCCCAAAAGCAGAAGGACTTGCGGAGTACGATTCCCTTTTTCTGAGGTTCGTAATGTGCCGGGACTTGAAAATTGAATTATTCTTGTAGCCGAGCCCATTTAGAAATGGCCGGATCCAGTTCGTGCCCTAACCCTTCTCTCGCCGTCCATGACCCTCACGTGGACAACGTCTTGCATGGGTTGTCCGCCACTGCAACGGTGTGGAGGTCGCTTCTTCCTCGGCTACGATGCCTTTTCCTACCACGTCGTTCTTCACCCGCGCCATTGGCCGCAAGCGTCCCCGTGTTTCCTCGAGCGGAGCGCGAGGCGCCGCCGCTTGTCGTCTCAACATGTCCCGTTTCCAGCGTTGCGTGGGAGTTTCTTATGTTGTCTTGTGTTTGATCTACTAATTTTGTGCATATTGCAGTGCTTCCCTTTGCCGTGCCTTGGATTCCGTGACCCTCTTGTCACTACTCTTTTGCCCTCTTGGGTCTTCCCCTTTTCCCATGTCCAGGTTTCTACTATAGTCTTGCTTCCTTTATAGATATTTCTTACTTTTCAGTCTTCACATATTGCAATCCTATGGATATCCGTAATCCGTGACTCATTGTAAAAATTATTTGGAATGCCTTCCTTTAGCATGTGTAGAGTTTTCTTCTTCGCCGCCGTATGCGCATGTGCGGCTGAGCTTGGCTCGGGAGCCCGCGAGCACGGAACTTGGTAGCGGTGAGCGTGACGCATGTTCTTCAATTCGTGTATGTTTCTGTCTTGGTCCTCTCTCCCACGCTGTGGCACCGCGCGGTACCCATACATACATTTTTCTTTTTTATTGTCCGCGGTCACTCGCCGTCACCGGCTTTGGTGCGTTTTATTTGTACCATCGCCATCTTGATCCCTCCCGGGATCTGTTTCCGTCGCTCGACCCGCGGCTGGTTACATCTGCCCGTACCGTCCCTATTCTCGGTATCCTGTAGATTGTTGGCCGCTACTATAACCGCTGCAACATTTGCCAGTGTGTGGGCAAATGGTCATCCCCCTTTAAGGCTCAAGGCATCGGCGCGTGTCATCCATCGCTATCATGGTGAGTGTTCTGCGACTTCAGTACTTCTCTCAATCCGCCAACTTCATTACAATCACTGCCCGTACTCGGAGCTTGCTATTCTCAAGGTCATCCTTGATAGCTTTTCGTACCAAAATTGAAATTGAAATTGAAATTGTTTACAACATGTACCGTATGCGCCGGTTTTTCACCAAAAAGCCGGATGCGTCGGTTGCTGTCTCTGGGCCCTCCCAACTATGTCAAACAGGGAACTTACAAGTCAGGGCTAGACCGTGAACCAACTATGTCCAACCTCTCCAAGTGTGGTCGGGGGTTTTACTCCCCCCCGGGGAGGGTCTGAAGCGGTTTTGAAAGCGGTGTGCAAGAATGGCTTGGGGAGGTGCGTTATGCGGAGGCTCGGCGAGTGGTCGTGCGTGATTTGGTGCGGTAGACAAGGAGGAGATAATGCAGCCATTGGACGGTGTGTGCATGGAGTGAAGAAAGGATGCGAGATGTGTCGAGTCGTGCTTTGGTGACTAGTTTGTCGGGAGGGTCGGTGCGGAGGGTTAGGAGAGAGGTGAGACTTGCTATGGTGGACGAGTGCGGAGTGCCCGTGCGGCTCATGACTATGGGCAAGATGTCGACTTCGGTACCTGGCCAGTGGTTTCGGATGGCATTTGCGAGGGGTGTGTATTTGTCCCTAATCAAGCTAGCTGTGTGTGAGAGGTTGTGGTCGGTGCAGTACTTCCACTCCCCTATTTGTATTTTCCTGATAGATGAGTATCGGCGGCGGCCGTTGTTGTGACCGACGAAGCGAGGTTCAATGAGGCGTATGAAGTCGGGTTTGTGCGCCGGGGGACGTAGTGCACGTGGGAGGATTTCGGGGGGGAGGATAGCGGGGCACGAGGTTAGGGAGTCGGGCGAGAGACCTTCGTCTGCATCAACAAGGCGGGTGGGCATGTGGGTGGGGTGTGGGGGGTGGCAGTCAAGAGGGGTGGAGGTGGGGGTGGGGCGGGTGAAAGACTTGATGGGTTTGTTACCGAAATCTGCAGTGATAGTCTCCCAGCGACCTCCGTTGTGGCGTTCCAGGAGGGATAGAAGGAGTTGTAGCGCGCTGTTGTGACGGTCCTGTCTTAGGCCAGACATTGATGAGCAGTTACCGGCCATGTGGTCGTTGCTGGTGAATTGGCCGCACATGAGACATCGCATGGTGGGGTTGTGAGTGAGGAGGCGTGTGTTGTGGACGCCCCATATGAATTCTTGTTTGTGGGTGAATTGGGTGTTGGTGAGTGTTGTGTGTTTGTTGTGGAAGGTGAAGTCGGCGCCGTTTGCCGCGGCGCGGGCGAGGAGGGCGCCGTGTTTGGATGTCTGTGAGAGGTGTGTAAGTGTGTGTTTGCAGCTGTGGGTGTGTGCGTCGGCTTTGAGGTTTGTGTATATGTATGGTATGGGTGCCCCTTGAGTCTGTGGTATGAGGGTGTAAGGCCAGGTCCAGTGACCAATGGACACGTCCGAGCCTGTGTTGTATGTGGTGTTTGGTGTTTGACCATCCGCTATCTGGTTAGCGAGTGCGTCAGCGAGGTCGTTGCCGAGTGGTTGTGTGCTTTAATTTTCCCGAGATGTGTGCGGATGCCTGCGTTGCAGCGGGTTATGATGGTGCGTGTGATAGAGAGGAGTGTGTCGCGGTGGATGTTGTGCCTATCAGCGGAGGGGCAGTTAAGGTATCCTTGTATGAGACGGAGGGAGCACGCACTGTCATTTAGGAGGTGGGTATGGCCTAGTTGGAGGCCTATGTCAATGCCTGCTAGTTCGGCTCGATTGATAGTATGGGAGGGAGGGGTAGAGGTCACCAGGATTTTGACGTTGGTGTCCGAGGCTGGGTGGGTGGCTGCGGCCCCTAGAGGGGAGCTGCTTCCTTTTTTCGAGCCGTCTGTGTAAACGAAGTCATGCCAGTTCCAAGCAAGAGTGCCTCTGGTGGGGGAGTATGTTAGTTGTGTGCGTTCTTGGAGAGGGTAGGTAAGGGGGTGAGTGGGGTTGGGGGGGAAGTAGTATATGCCTGCGGAGTGAGGTGAGTAGGAGTCTGTGAGGTGTGGAGGTGGGATGGTGATGGTGGGGTTCGGGAGGTTTGTGTCGTATATGGACTCGAGGGTGTTGTGGAGTGCGGTCATGGCAGTGTGTGAGGGTAGGGTGGGGAGTGCGAGGGAGTTAGCGACTAGGTAGATGTCGACCATCCAGCGTGTTCTGAATGGGGTAGGGGTGGGGTGGCCTGTGTGTTAGTCTGGGGGTAAGAAGGTGTTCGCGTCATTGGGGAGGGTGTATAGGTGATGTGTGTAGGGGGAGTTGATATACTTGGAGTGGCGGTATGGGGTGTGTTCCCAACGCTCATTCCAATCCGCCACTGTCCTAACCCCACCCTCCCACCTCATCCCCCATATCGCCGGATTAAACATCGTTCCCCACTCAGGCACCCCCTACCTCCTTATAGGAACATACATGCCCCAGCTCTCCACCCCCCAGCTGACCCGTCTCTACGCAGAAGTTGCAGCCTGGGGCCTCCGCCTAGCGGACGACCACCCGCATCACCGCACCCTTTGGGGAGGAGACTTCCAATCGACCACCCACACAGGTACAGGACACCCTGCCTTCACCTCCTTACTCAAATCCCACCTCCACCCCCTCCACGACCCCATCCCTACCTTCCCCCGCAGCGGGGGCTGCCTTGACCACTGGCTCACCACGCCTCCTTCACCTATCACCCTCCTACCATCTTCTTGCTCGGTATTCACCTCCCCCTCCCACTTTACTGACCACTCTGCAGTCCACCTCGTCATTCCCGCCCCTTTCTCCCTCATGGCACACCCCCCCCCTCCCCACACCCACCCCCACACACATCACACTACGCGCAAACTCACCTTTCGCCTCCCCCTCACACCCGACCACATAAAAACGTACCAATCCAGCACCCCCGACCTCATCAACCAAACGGCCGCCCTCCACGCTGAAATACTCAACACCTCACACGTCTCGGCCTCCCCAGACACCCTCGATACCCTAGCCTCACAATTCACCACACTCCTCTCTCACCACATGAACCACGCAGCCACAGTTTGGCCTCTCCTCCCCGACAAGAAACCCCGCCCACCCCAAGCGTCCCTTAACCCTACTTGGTTACCAAAGAAAACACGCACTCTCATACTCAAGCTCCGTAAATGTAGTAAAAACTACGGCCCCCTCCCCATCGCCCAAGCCCTCTTACACACAACTGAATATATCTCCCCTGACGCCATCAAGCAACAGTGCCAAGCACGCATACGCCAGCTCCTTCACGCCACCACAACGGATAAGATAAAGAAAATAAAAACTCGAGCCAATACGACGCCTGCCCCAAACACTCCCACCGCAGATTGAAAATTAAAAGCGGCCTCCTACCCCCCGCCGGAGCCGCCTCCACCCTCCACCGCATCACCAGGCCCGATAAAACCACCGTATCCTCCCCCTCCGCCATCATTGCCGCGGTACACTCCCACTTCGCTAGCGAACTCGGCTGCGCCACCCCACACGAACTACCCACCCCCCATGGGAACTCCCCGACAACCCCGACAACTTTACCATCGAACCCCGCGGCGACCCCTCTCTCACCCTTGCCGACATGATTACCCGCGACACTTTCGATAAAACCCTCAACTCCCTAGGCACCGGCAAAGCCCCCGGCCCCGACGGCATCCCCAATGAAATCATCAAATTCCTGCCACCGGCGACCCGCTCCGCCCTCTTCTCTCTCCTCTCCCTCCTAGCACACAAATCCTACACCCCTCCTGATTGGTGCCACAGCACAACATGCCTCCTTCACAAAAAAGGAGACCCCTCCCTCCTCGATAACTACCGCCCCATCGCCCTCATGAATAACCTCCTTAAACTATGGACAGCACTAATCAAAGACGCAGGCTCAAAGTACGCCGAAACCCACGGCATTCTGAGTGACCAACAGGACGGCTTCCGACAACACCGCAATATCCACGACGCCCTCTCCTCCCTCATCATGACAATGGAAGACGCGAAACTCCACAACAAAGACATCTACGTCATGTACGCAGACTTCAAAGGCGCCTTCAACGCCGCGGACCACCGCATCATGTTCAAACACATGCGTCAACTCGGTATGCCCCCCACCTTTGTCGACACATGTGAACACCTCTACGGGGTCGCAACAACAGACTATATTACACCACATGGCCCCACCCCTTCTATAGACATTAACCGCGGAACCCTCCAGGGCGACACCCTCTCCCCCTTTTTATTCACCCTCTTCCTCGAACCCTTTCTTCGCTGGCTCACGGTGGGCAGCCGGGGCTACCGCCCAGGCCCCCCCGCTACTAACGTCGACCCCACAGAACCCACAGCCACATACCCAGGACACGGATTCGCCGACGACCTCAGCCTCGCCACGGGCTCGACCCCCAACATGACCATCCAGCTCAAAAAACTCTCCCTCTTCAGCGCCTACACGGGCATGACGGTCAACATCCGCAAATGCTGCATCACCGGCGCGCTCTGGCGCACAGGCAACGCCCTCACCCTCGCCAACACTACCCTCCTCGCATCCCGCCTGCAATCTCAGCTCATCACCCTAAACTCCATACCAGCCCCCATCCCCTCCATTGGCCCCAAGGACACATACAGAGTGCTAGGAGTCGAACTGAACACCTCCCTCAACTTCAACAAACACTGGCAAGAACTCAAACGCACCACTGCATCCCTCATCACCACTCTTTCCACCTCCCCACTAACACAATCCCGCAGAATCAGGGTCATCCGAGGACTCCTCATCGGAAAGCATTTCACCCTCCAGCTCGGCCTCTTCACCGACTCCCAAATCGACACTCTCGAGAGACAAATCTGCCGCGCACTCCGCTCCGCCGTCTCCTCGGTACGTAACCTTCCCCGCACCGCCCTTCACCGCCCTACCTCTGACCTAGGATATGGCCTCCCCTCCCTCAAAGCCCACGCCGCACAACTCACAGTTTGCCACCTACATAAAATCATGAACAACTCAGGCTACTTGAGGCCACATGGCCCGCGCACACATACGCACCCTATCCACCACGTACTCCCACTGGCCCTCGGAATCCATCATGTCAACCTGTTACACCCCACCTACACTAAAATGCTTAGTCAGAGCCCAACGCGATGCGGGCACCCTATTCCACAACATCCCTCCACTCTCCCTCACCAACCCTATCGCCTCCACAATCCGCGCCCACTTCACCACTCAAGACAACGCCCTTCTCGCCTCACTCCGGGACAAAGCCACACACATCACCGACCCTCACACATACAAACAAGCCTACTGCGATTTCTCTCCCCGCAAAACACACGCCTCCCTCCTACCCCGCCTCACTCCCCTCTGGAAAAGTAACATCACCTCGTGGCCACAAGTCCTCCTCAGAGCCACCTCATCCTCCATCATCCTCAAATCATGCAAATCCATCACCACACTCACGGGGTCCACCACCCCACTCTCAGTCCCCATCCGCCTCCTCGCCGCAATCCTCACTGAACCCCTCGATACTATCCACAACCGCCTCCCCATCACAAGCCTCACCACCAACCAAGCATCCCCTCCCACCACTATACACCCCTCATGGATTCCCCTCCTCTCCCCTCACCTCCCCCGCTCACCCCCCACCCTCTCATCCGGCATATGCACCTCCCGCACCGCCCACCCCACCCCCACCGCACCTACCACACACTTAGACACAGAATACCTCACCCCCTCCGACCACCACTACCCCCCATGCGACGTAACACGCATCATCTCCAAACACAAGGACACAGAATACGGCCAAACGCAGTACATGGTTGAATGGGCCCCGGAACACCTCACGGAATGGGACATTCAGTTACAGCTCGACGACGGCTTCCGCCTCATCTCCTCCACTCCCACATCGGTATGCCTCCCCTCCCCCTCCCCCACCGCTTGCTCCATCTGTCATGACCCCCTGCACACGGAACCCTCCTCCACCTGCCGCACATGCCCGCACTTTGCCATACACTCCCAATGCCGCCCAGCCCAGGGACCCGCCACATGGCAGTGCGAGTGGTGTGCTCGCGGACAACTACACGACCTCACCCAACTCCACGAAGTGCAGTGGGCCCCATGCCTACAACTCCACGACACCATCAGTGAGACCCCCTCCGGCCCCACCGCCCTCACTGCATTTAACTCCGGATATGTCCCCTCCACCACACCCATTCTGCCAGAACCCGGAACCCCTCCGTGGTCACACCCCCTAATCACATTCAACCATGACCCCATTAACCCCGACCTCGACATGCTCCCTACTGGTAAATTCGCTATTCACGCACACCCATCCCTCCCCGACACCACCATACTCTGCACTCCCGACGGCCGCGCGGTCACCACCCTTAACGGCCCCCGAGTCCGCCACCTCTACCAACTCTTTCGCCCCGACCTCTCGCAACACACGTTCGAAGAGGAGGTCTATCACCTCCTCACCCGCCTAGGCTCCCGCTCGGAAATCCACTCACCCACACCCGCCACCACCACCCGTAATAGATGGGCCACCAGAGAAGACCTCCTCACAGCTCTCCGTCACACATTCCGCATCCAAACAGAACTCTACTCAGACCCCCTCAATAAATCCCTTCACTCCCACACCTACCACTCCCTCTACCCCGAAGATATAGTCTTCTCATCCAGCGGCAGCAATGCCCCGCACACCTGGCAAGGCACCAACATAGCCAACCCCGAATACGACCACGAATGCATGAGACGAGCCATGGAACACGCAATCACCAGCGCACACCTCACAGCCCCTCACACACCCAGCGCAACCATACTCATCCTCCCCCGATGGGAACACACACCATACCGCCACTCCAAATACATCGACTCCCCATACACTCACCACCTCTACACCCTCCCCAATGACGCAAACACATTCCTTCCCCCCGACCAACACACAGGCAACCCCACCCCTACCCCCTTCGGCACACGCTGGATGGTAGACATATACCTAGTCAACACTCTCGAACATATCTACGACACTACCCTCCCCAACCCAACCATCACCACCCCCCCTCCACACCTCTTTGTCTCCTACTCACCCCACTTAACAGGTATATACCACCGCCCCCCAAACCCAACTCACCCCCTCACTTACCCCCTCCCGGAACGCGTACACCTAACATACCCTCCCTCCAGAGGCACCCCTGCTTGGCACTGGCAGGACTTTGTATACACAGACGGCTCGAAAAAGGGCAGCTCGACCCCCCTCGGAGCAGCAGCCACCCACCCCGCCTCGGACACCAACATCAAAATCCTGGTGACCTCTACCCCTCCCTCCCATACAATAAATCGCGCTGAATTAGCTGGCATAGATATAGGCCTCCGACTTGGCCGCACACACCTCCTCACAGACAGTGCGTGCTCCCTCCGCCTCATACAAGGTTACTTAAACTGCCCTTCCGCCTACCGACATAACATTCACCGCGACACCCTCTCATCTATCACACACACCCTTACAACCCGCTGCGCAGCAGGCATCCGCACACACCTCGGTAAAATCAAAGCCCACAACCACTCCATCGGTAACGACCTTGCAGACACCCTAGCAAACCAAGTTGCGGATGGCCAACCACCAGATACTATATACACCACAGGTTCAGAGGTCACGATAGGCCACTGGACATGGCCGTACACCCTCATCCCACAAACCCTAGGCGAACCCATACCCTACAGATACACCAACCTCAAATCCGACGCACACAAATACGGCACAAAACACACACACACTCCTCTCTCGCAAACAACCAAACACGGAGCCCTCCTCGCCCGCGCCGCGCAGGACGGCGCCGACTTCTCATACCACAAAAAACACTCCACCCTCACTAATATCCAGTTCACACACAAACAAGAATTCATGTGGGGCGTCCACAACACCCGCCTTCTTACTCACAACCCCACCCTGCGCTGCCCCCTATGCGGCCAATTCACTAGCAACGGCCACATGGCCGGTAACTGCCCCTCTATGTCTGGCCTAAGACAGGACCGACACAACAGCGCCCTGCAACTCCTACTAACCCTACTGGAACGCCAAAACGGAGGCCGCTGGGAGACCATCACCGCAGACTTCGGTAACAAACCCATAAAATCGTTTGAATCCCCCGCCCCTGCCCACTCCCCACTCGACTGCCACCCTCCTCACCCCACCCGCATGCCCACCCGCCTTGTTGCTGCCGATGAAGGACTCTCGTATGACTCCCTAACATCGTGCCCCGCCGTCCTTCCCCCTGAGATTCTCCCCCCACTACTTCGTCCCTCAGCACACAAACCTGACTTCATCCGCATCCTCGAACCCAGATTCGTTGGCCACTCTAACGGTCGCCGCCGATATGCATCCATAAAAAAGATTCAGATAGGGGAATGGAAGTACTGCACTGACAACAACCTCACCCACACAGCCGACCTCATACGTACCAAATACACACCCCTTGCGAACGCCATCAGAAACCACTGGCCAGGCACAGTGGTCGACATCCTCCCCATCGTCATGAGCCGCACAGGTACACCGCACTCCTCCACCATCACGAGTCTCACCTCCCTTCTCACCACCCGCACAGACCCTCCTGATAAACTCGTCTCGAAAGCACGCCTCGACACGTCTCGCATTCTTACACAACTCCATACGCATACTGTCCAATGGCTGCATCACCTCCTACTCATATACCGCATCAAGTCCCGCACGACCTCCCGCCGCGCATCCGCACATTGCCTCCACGCACGACCCTAAATGCACACATCACTCACCTCTGCTTGCACCCTCCCCGGGGGGGAGTAAAACCCCCGAACACCCTTGGAGAGGATGGATTAGGTGGTTAACGGTCTAGCCCTGACTTGTAAGTTCCCTGTATGGCATAGTTGGGAGGGCCCAGAGACAGCAGCCGACGCATCCGGCTTTTGGTGAAAAACCGGCGCATACGGTACATGTTGTAAACAATTTCAATTTTCAATTTCAATTTCAATTTCAATTTCAATTTCAATTTCAATTTCAATTTCAATGTGTTCCCAACGGGGGAGTATGAGGATGGTAGCGCTGGGGGTGTGTGAGGCTGTGAGGTGTGCGCTGGTGATTGCATGTTCCATGGCTCGGCGCATGCATTCGTGGTCGTATTCGGGGTTGGCTATGTTGGTGCCTTGCCATGTGTGTGGGGCATTGCTGCCGCTGGATGAGAAGACTATGTCTTCGGGGTAGAGTGAGTGGTAGGTGTGCGAGTGGAGTGATTTATTGAGGGGGTCTGAGTAGAGTTCTGTCTGGATGTGGAATGTGTGACGGAGAGCCGAGAGGAGGTCTTCTCTGGTGGCCCATCTATTGCGGGTGGTGGTGGCGGGTGTAGGAGAGTGGATTTCAGAGCGGGAGCCTAGGCGAGTGAGGAGGTTGTAGACCTCCTCTTCGAATGTATGGTCGGAGATGTCGGGGCGAAAGAGTTGGTATAGGTGGCGGACGCGGGGGCCGTTAAGGCACCAGAGGCCTACACACTTCCATCATGGACGTAGAATACCTAGCCACCACCCACCACCCTGACGTCCTCATCCTCACGGAAACCAACCACGCCACCCACAAATCCCGATGGCGTATTGCCCTCCCCCAATACCTCCTCAAAAGCTCTCGACCATGCTACTCATCTGTGCCCCTACCCAACGCAGGCGTTCTCTTCGCGGTCCGCAGAGAGTCGTTCCACTCTGCCACTGTCCTTACCCCACCCTCCCACCTCATCCCACATATCGCGGGATTAAAACTCGTCCCTCACTCAGGCGACCCTTACCTCCTCCTCGGAGCCTACATGCCGCAGCTCCACAGCAACCAACTAACCCACCTATTCGCGGAGGTCGCGGCATGGGGCCTCCGCCTGACGGACGACCACCCAACTCACCGTGTCCTTTGGGGCGGCGACTTCCACCACACAAGGTACAGGCAACCCCGCCCTCACCTCCCTACTCGAATACCACCTCCGACCACTCCACCCCCCCCTCCCCACCTTCCCCCGTAGCGGAGGCTGCCTCGACCACTGGCTCACCCCTCCTCCCTCCCCCCTCAGCCTCAACCCGCCTGCATGCTCAACTTTTACCTCTCCCTCACACTTTTCCGACCACTCGGCGATACACCTAGTTATTCCTGCCCCCTCCTCCCTAGTCGCTCGTCCACCCTCGGCCCACAACCCACCTCACACTCACCACACCACCCGCAAACTCACCTTCAAACTCCCACTACAACCGCACCACATTACATCATACCAACGTAGCACACCCTCCCTTATCAACCGCACGGCCTCCCTCCACGCAGAAATTCTCAATACAACCCCTTCCAAGGCCTCTCCCGATACCCTCGACACCCTAGCCTCGAAATTTACCGCACTACTCTCCCAACATATGGACCACGCAGCCACCATATGGCCCCTCCTACCCCCGAAGAAACCCCGCCCCACTACCTCGTCCATTAACCCCACCTGGCTATCTAAAAAAACACGCAGACTCATTCGCAAACTCCGCAGATGTAGCACCAACGGTGGCCCCCTACCCCTAGCCCAAACCCTCTTGCAAACCTCTGACTATCTTTCCCCTACCGATATCCATCAACAATGCCAAGCACGCATACGCCTTCTACTCCGAACGACCACCACTGATATACTCCAAAAGATTAAAACCCGCACCAATACTGCCTACGACGCCTCCCCAAAATCCTCCCACCGCCGCTTAAAAATTAAAAGTGGCCTCCTCCCCGCGACCACCGCAACTTCAACTCTCCACCGCATTACCAAGCCCGATAAAACCACAGCATCCTCCCCCTCAGCCGTCATTAAGGCGGTCCACTCCCACTTCACCACCGAACTCACGCGAGCCACCCCGCCCGACCTACCCGTACCCCCCTGGGAACACCATGACAACCCCGACAACTACACCATCGAACCCCGAGGGGACCCCACACTCACTCTCGCCGACATGATTACCCGTGATACATTTGATAAAACCCTCAACTCGCTAGGCACAGGCAAGGCCCCCGGCCCCGACGGTATCCCCAATGAAATAATCAAGTTCCTACCCCCGGAGACCCGCTCCGCCCTCTACTCTCTCCTATCCCTCTTCGCCCATAACTCCTACACACCCCCTGAATGGTGCCATAGCACAACATGCCTCCTACATAAAAAAGGTGACCCCACCCTCCTTGACAACTACCGCCCCATCGCCCTCATGAATAACCTTCTTAAGCTATGGACCGCACTAATCAAAGACGCAGGCTCGAAATACGCCGAAACCCACGGCATCCTCAGCGACCAACAAGACGGCTTTCGACAACACCGCAGCATCCACGACGCCCTCTCCTCCATAATCATGGCCATGGAGGACGCGAAACTCCACAAAAAAGATATCTACGTCATGTACGCGGACTTCAAGGGCGCCTTCAACGCAGCAGACCACCGCATCATGTTCAAACACATGAGACAACTCGGTATGCCCTCCACTTTTGTAGATACATGCGAACACCTCTACGGAGTCTCATCTACAGACTACATTACCCCATACGGTCCCACCCCCTCCATAGACATAAAACGAGGCACCCTACAGGGCGACACCCTCTCCCCGTTCCTATTTACCCTATTCCTTGAACCCTTTCTACGTTGGCTCACTGTGGGTAGCCGGGGCTATCGCCCAGGGCCCCCCGCCACTAACGTCGACCCAACAGAACCCACAGCCACATACCCCGGACACGGATTCGCGGACGACCTCAGCCTAGCCACGGGCTCGACCCCAAACATGGCCATCCAACTAAGGAAACTCTCCCTCTTCAGCGCCTACACAGGTATGACCGTCAACATCCGAAAGTGCTGCATTACCGGAGCCCTTTGGCGCACAGGCAACGCCCTCTCCCTTGCCAACATCACACTCCTCACATCCCGCCTCCAAACACAGTTCATCACCATCAACTCCACCCCGGCACCCATCCCCTCCATAGGCCCCTCGGACACATACCGCGTCCTTGGGGTCGAACTCAACACCTCCCTCACCTTCACCAAACACTGGCACGAACTCAAACGCACTACCACATCCCTCATCAACGCCCTCTCCTCCTCCCTACTAACCCAGTCCCGCAGAATTCGCGTCATCCGTGGCCTCCTACTCGGAAAACACTTTACCCTCCAACTCGGCCTCTTCAGCGACTCCCAATTGGACACCCTCGAAGGTCAAATATGCCGCGCCCTCCGCTCCGCCGTCTCCTCGGTACGTAACCTCCCCCGCACAGCCCTACACCGGCCTACCTCCGACCTCGGCTACGGCCTCCCCTCCCTCAGAGCCCATACCGCACAACTCACTGTCTGCCACCTCCACAAAATACTGAACTCCCCCGGCTATAGGGGCCACATGGCCAGAGCCCACATACACAACATCTCCACAACATACTCCCACTGGCCCACTGAATCGATAATGTCAGGCAGTCTATCCCCCCCCACGCTCAGAAGCCTAGTGCGCGCCCAACGCGACGCCGGTACCATGTTTCACAACATCCCCCCCCTCTCCCTCACCAACCCCATTGCCTCCACACTCCGCACCCATTTCACCAACCAGGACGCCGCACTCCTCACATCCCTCAGAGACAGAGCCACACATATCACAGACCCACACACATACAAACAAGCATACCACGAATTCTCACCCCGCAAGACACACACTTCCCTCCTTCCCCGTCTTAACCCCCTCTGGCAAAATCACATAACCGAATGGTCACAAGTCCTCCTCCGCGCCACCCCCTCCTCCTTCATCCTCAAATCCTGCCAGTCCATCACCAAACTCACGGGGTCCAACACCTCCCTCACTATCCCAATACGCCTACTCGCCGCAGTCCTCACCGAACCCACCGACACTGTCCACAACCGCTTCCCCGTCACAAACCTCAACCCCAAACAAGCATCCCCCCCCACCTCTCTCCACCCCTCATGGGTTCCCCTCCTCACGTCACACCTCCCCCGCCCTCCTCACACTCTCTCCCCCTTCACCCACTCCTCCCGCACCAACACCTACTCCCCCACTGCACCCATCACGCACATAGACACAGAATACCTCTCCCCCTCAGACCACCATTTCCCCCCCTGCGACGTAACGCGAATCATCTCCAAACACAAAGACACAGAATACGGACAAACCCAATACATGGTCGAATGGGCCCCGGAACACCTAACGGAATGGGATATACAACTCCAACTGGACGACGGCTTCCGACTCATCTCTTCCACCCCCACCTCGGTAAACCTACCCACCCCCACCCCCGCCGATTGCTCCATATGCCACAACCCTCTGCACTTAGAACCCACCTCCACCTGCAGCACATGCCCGCACTTTGCCGTCCACTCCCAATGCCGCCCCGCCTTAGGCCCCGCCTCATGGCAATGCGACTGGTGCGCTCGCGGCAAACAACACGACCTCACCCGCCTCCACGAGGTCCAGTGGGCGCCTTGCCTTCAACTACACGACACCATCAGTGAGACCCCCTCCGGCCCCACCGCCCTCACCGCATTTAACTCCGGCTTTGTCCCCTCCACCACACCCATCCTGCCAGAACCCGGACCGCCACCTTGGACACACCACCTTATCACATTCAACCACACCCCCATCAACCCTGACCTCGATATGCTCCCAACCGGTAAATTCGCCATCCACACACACCCATCACTCCACGACACAACCATACTATGCACCCCCGACGGCCGCGCGGTAACCACCCTTAACGGCCCCCGCGTCCGCCACCTATACCAACTCTTTCGCCCCGACCTCTCCGACCATACATTCGAAGAGGAGGTCTACAACCTCCTCACTCGCCTAGGCTCCCGCTCTGAAATCCACTCTCCTACACCCGCCACCACCACCCGCAACAGATGGGCCACCAGAGAAGACCTCCTCTCGGCTCTCCGTCACACATTCCACATCCAGACAGAACTCTACTCAGACCCCCTCAATAAATCACTCCACTCGCACACCTACCACTCACTCTACCCCGAAGACATAGTCTTCTCATCCAGCGGCAGCAATGCCCCACACACATGGCAAGGCATCAACATCGCCAACCCCGAATACGACCACGAATGCATGCGCCGAGCCATGGAACATGCAATCACCAGCGCACACCGCACAGCCTCACACACCCCCTGCGCTACCATCCTCATACTCCCCCGTTGGGAACACACCCCATACCGCCACTCCAAGTATATCAACTCCCCCTACACACATCACCTATACACCCTTCCCAATGACGCGAACACCTTCTTACCCCCAGACCAACACACAGGACACCCCACCCCTACCCCATTCGGAACACGCTGGATGGTCGACATCTACCTAGTAGCTAACTCCCTCGCACTCCCCACCCTACCCTCACACACTGCCATGACCGCACTCCACAACACCCTCGAGTCCATATACGACACACACCTCCCGAACCCCACCATCACCATCCCACCTCCATACCGCACAGACTCCTACTCACCTCACTCCGCAGGCATATACTACTTCCCCCCCAACCCCACTCACCCCCTTACCTACCCCCTCCAAGAACGCACACAACTAACATACTCCCCCACCAGAGGCACTCTTGCTTGGAACTGGCAGGACTTCGTATACACAGACGGCTCGAAAAAAGGAAGCAGCTCCCCTCTAGGGGCCGCAGCCACACACCCAGCCTCGGACACCAACGTCAAAATCCTGGTGACCTCTACCCCTCCCTCCCATACTATCAATCGAGCCGAACTAGCTGGCATTGACGTAGGCCTCCAACTAGGCCATACCCACCTCCTAACTGACAGTGCGTGCTCCCTCCGTCTCATACAAGGATACCTTAACTGCCCCTCCGCTTATAGGCACAACATCCACCGCGACACACTCCTCTCTATCACACGCACCATCATAACCCGCTGCAACGCAGGCATCCGCACACATCTCGGGAAAATTAAAGCACATAACCACTCACTCGGCAACGACCTCGCTGACGCACTCGCTAACCAGATAGCGGATGGTCAAACACCAAACACCACATACAACACAGGCTCGGACGTGTCCATCGGTCACTGGACCTGGCCTTACACCCTCATACCACAGACTCAAGGGGCACCCATACCATACATATACACAAACCTCAAAGCCGACGCACACACCCACAGCTGCAAACACACACTTACACCCCTCTCACAGACATCCAAACACGGCGCCCTCCTCGCCCGCGCCGCGGCAGACGGCGCCGACTTCACCTTCCACAAAAAACACACAACACTCACCAACACCCAATTCACCCACAAACAAGAATTCATATGGGGCGTCCACAACACCCGCCTCCTCACTCACAACCCCACCATGCGCTGTCCCATGTGTGGCCAATTCACCAGCAACGGCCACATGGCCGGTAACTGCCCATCCATGTCGGGCCTAAGACAGGACCGTCACAACAGCGCGCTACAACTCCTACTATCCCTCCTGGAACGCCACAACGGAGGACGCTGGGAGACTATCACTGCAGACTTCGGTAACAAACCCATCAAGTCTTTCACCCGCCCCACCCCCACCTACACCCCTCTTGACTGTCACCCCCCGCACCCCACCCACATGCCCACCCGCCTTGTTGACGCAGACGAAGGTCTCTCGCCCGACTCCCTAACCTCGTGCCCCGCTATCCTCCCCCCCGAAATCCTCCCTCCTGCACTCCGTCCCCCGGCGTACAAACCCGATTTCATACGCCTCCTCGAACCTCGCTTCGTCGGTCACAACAACGGCCGCCGCCGATACTCATCTATCAGGAAAATACAGATAGGGGAATGGAAATACTGCACCGACCACAACCTCTCACACACAGCTAGCTTGATTAGGGACAAATACACACCCCTCGCAAATGCCATCCGAAACCACTGGCCAGGTACCGAAGTCGACATCTTACCCATAGTCATGAGCCGCACGGGCACTCCGCACTCGTCCACCATAGCAAGTCTCACCTCTCTCCTCACCCTCCGCACCGACCCTCCCGACAAACTAGTCACCAAAGCACGACTCGACACATCTCGCATCCTTTCTTCACTCCATGCACACACCGTCCAATGGCTGCATTATCTCCTCCTTGTCTACCGCACCAAATCACGCACGACCACTCGCCGAGCCTCCGCATAACGCACCTCCCCAAGCCATTCTTGCACACCGCTTTTAAACCGCTTCAGACCCTCCCCGGGGGGGAGTAAAACCCCCGACCACACTTGGAGAGGTTGGACATAGGTGGTTCACGGTCTAGCCCTGACTTGTAAGTTCCCTGTTTGACATAGTTGGGAGGGCCCAGAGACAGCAGCCGACGCATCCGGCTTTTTGGTGAAAAACCGGCGCATACGGTCGGTGTGAATAGCATTTTGAAGGGTGGCGTGAAAATGTACAGGTCATGATTGTGAAAGAATTGGATTATGGGGTGGGTGGAGGATATGCATCCAGAAGGAGGGGGGGTCGTTCACGACCTGGACGGGTTCCCGTGTAGGTTGTAGGGCGTCCGCGATCTGGAGGAGGAGTTGGGCTGGTTCCGGGAGGTCTTCCATTCGGGGGGCAGGGGTGGTGGCGCTGGCGTTCCAGGTGTCGGCGAGTTCCGTAGCGAGTCGATCTAGCAGGAGGGCCTGTATCAGGGGAACGACGTTTGCGCCGGAGAGATGAGTGAACAGGGGGGAGCTAATTTTCATGCGTTGGCTTGAAATTGCGGGAACGGCTACAGCACGTATAATCTGAATTTCCTGCTGTCTCAGGGAGGTGGAAAGTTGGGGGTCCGAGGCGGCACTGGGTGGCGTTGGACCTCCCGACGGGAGTTCACGCTGGCGTGAAGCGAGTTGGTAAAGTAGGCCAACTGTGATGCAGGAGGTGGGGATGTCCAGCCGGACCTCCTCGTGGCCATGTGAGAGTGCGACTGGCAGAGGGGTGAGATCGTGTTGTTGGGGCATGGCTGGGTGTGGGGTGCGGGTGACTGAGGCTGTCCATTTTGCGCGATGGGCGAGTTCCCGACCGACTATATTTCTCGCGCGGGCCGGGATATCGGTTAGGGCGTGAACTTTTTCGAGAAGCCAGCGTCGAGCGAGGGAGCAAGCGGAGATGAGCATGAGTGAGGAAGACGGCGTGTTCGGTAGGAACACGCCGTGGAGCCAGAAGCTGGCAGTGTCAGGAGGGGCGGTGGAGTACTAGCCTGTCAGTAGGTAAGAGTCGATCAGGCGAGCAGAGAGGTCAACGGCCCTTCCGAGGTCGGGGGCAGTCGTCGGGGTGGAGAGGACCAGGGGAGTTTGAAGCCCTGTGCCCGGCGTGGGTTCCATGGGCGTGCCTCGTCCGTAGTCTGCAGTCGCGATCTGTGGGGCCGTAAGGAATGGAGCAAGTGGGTGACCCACAAGGCGGTTACGGGGGCCGATGTGGTCGTCCGCGAAAAGGGGTGTAGGGCGGTCTTTGAGGAGGACTTGTCTGTATGTGTCCGGGAGGGTAGAAGGTGATGACATAGTGGTCGTAAGGGGGGTGTCGATGTGTGTGCATGTGGTGGTTTTGGAGTGGGGAGAGAGAGGGTTAGAGGTGGTCAGCGTGTGTTGGCGGCACACGACCAGGTCTGATGGGACATGGGTTTGTTTTTCGCGGAGGTCTGATGGGAACGTCCGGACGCTCGGAGGGGCGCGTGAGAGTGCGCCGGCTCCGTGGGAGGGTGATTTTTGTAATCTATTTGATACGCACGAGTGTCGTAGTATTGGACGGAGTACTCGGAGTGATTGAGATGTAGGCGGCGCAGTTTTCGGCATGTGAACCGAAGTCAGATTTGTGAAAGCTGCGCCTTGGAGTGTGTACCGTCTGATGTGCCTACGGATCCACTGACCTGGGTGAGCTAGGCTCGGGTGGGGAGAGGTGATCGGTGCCCGTCGTCCGACGGGCCCTGTGGTCACCAGTCTATCGCTCATAGGGAGGCCAAGCCCGGAGCGAAGACGGTCGGCGTTGCTCATCCGAGCTACCGACCCATCCCCTATATTTTTTACGTCAGTAGTACTTTAGTAGTACTTTGGATCTTTTTACAGTCTTTAGTGACGGTAGGATGATTTCAGTTTTCGTACCACTACGGCGATGTATGACGGAGTTTCCAATCGACTCTCGCGGCGACTGGTAACCGGGTACAAACTAGCTTTTCCTTTATTCGTGAGCGTCTCCATCGCGGGCTTCAAGGCTCCCCATTACAAACAACGCGTTGAGGCAAGAGGCGCGAAGGACCGGCATCAAGGAGCCCGCCACGTCGGAGACGAATCTTCACTCCAAGGCACGCCACAGCGCCACCTCGGGCGACTTTCGGTATAGTTCAGGCCACATACACCCCCCCCTCTCCGACCCCGCGTGCTCTACTTATTTTAGAACGCGACACACATGCCACCCCCGGATGGCCGCCGCGGCGACCCGGCCGGGACATAGTCATCGGCGACCTCCACCGCCTCCTTTAGGCCGGTCGCCCGGCGGTGGAACCGGGTCGTGCCCTATGGCCCCCACCCCAAGTGACCTTCCCACATCACCACCTAATGCTCAAACGCCTTCCCATGCATTACGGCATGGCAGTACTTCGTCTCGATTTTTACCCCCCGCTCCCACAATGCGCTCCCTGCTCCTTTGAGGCACGTTGGTTGTTCCGCGTCGTTCTCGACCCTTCAAGCATTGTGCGCCCATCTAATTTCCCCCGGGAGAACGTGCAATTTCGCCAAGGAGTGGATCCGGATCCTTCCAAGCAAACACGCCCTAATTTCAAACCCCGAAACGACCGAGAAATGTGCACGAATATTACACGCATAGTATTGGATCTATTGAAATTGAAATTGAAATTGTTTACAACATGTCCCGGCAAACTGGACCGAGTGCTGTCTCACGGGCCACTCTACTTCGCCATACAAGACTTATTAGCAAGTTGGTCCCGGGTCTCTCCGACCAGGTACATTTCTTATGGACACACCTATCTGCAATGTGTGTCGACGTTCCTCGGGAGCTATGTAATTGTAAGCAACCGCAGTAATTGCCACAGTCCCCCCACCTAAGCAGTAACAACGTAATAATTTTGTAATCAAGAAAAACAGATCTAAAAATAAATCCACTTTTCTAGAAATGCAAAACTAAACTGCTGCTCGACCTTCACGATGCACGGCCCGCTCCCACCGAACCGGGGTGTCGACCGGCCTAGGCCGGTCGGCGTTCGGGAGGGACGACGGGCCAGCCTAATCTAGCTCCCGCGTGACTTCGGTCTTGCCGAAGGTAGGAAGGGAAAGGCTTGCAAAAAACCCCTCCTCTCGCGGTCGCTCGTCGATCCCGCCGCTCCATCCCGTAAACCCCGCCCCAAGGTCTTGCCGCGTCCACCGACGCGGCGGTCCTCCGTGTCGAGGTCCCCCATCACCTCGAGGACAGGTGGGGGGGACCGAGACACACAGACATAGAAAAAACTAGCGCTCCTGCCTCCGCGCATGAATCTTCCCCGCTCATTTCCCCGGTTTTTTCTCTGTCTGGTATCCGGGTACCTGTCGGTTTTCCGGCATGTGGCCGTACCCTCCCCCCTCTGATCGCGCGTCCACCGAGCAGCCTTTTCTTGAGCAGGGGCCTCCGCGCTCACCCGGGCCCACGCTCAAGGACCCCTAGGAGTATGAAGGTCTGTCGGGGTAGTGGGTGTCGAAGAGGGGGGGGGGCAGGTCACCGTAGCCGGATCCGGCGGGCCGCGGGCGCCCGGAATTAAACAAAACCCTCCGTGCCGGGTTTTCCGGCGGCGCCGACCCAAAGGGTCGTCGCCGCCAGATCGTGTCGCTCCTCCCATCGCGACTGTCCTCCTTGCCTTCCCAGCTGACTCCTCCCCCCGGGAGATGACGCTTGACGACGTAGCGACGCGCTAGTGAGCGCCCTTCCCTGGTGCTGCTCCCCAACTAGCTCGACGCCGGGTACGGACATTGTTTTTAGTATCCAAAAAAGCCCTCCGTACAGGGCTTTCCGGCGGCGGCTGATCCTGAGGATCGCCGCCGCCTCCTATAGCCGCTCCTCCGTCTGCGACTAGCCACCGTCCTGTGCCATGTCTTGCCTCACCCCTCGGCAAGGTTCGACCGGCACATGGCTGGTCGACAGCTAGCGAGCGCCCTTTCCTGGCGCTGCTTCCCGGCTGGCCACCACCAGCTCCAACACCCGCCTCCCATCGCTGGTCCGGCCGTACCCTCCTCGCCATCAAACGCTGCCGTAGTACAGGCCCCACTCCTAAAAGTAAAGCTGTATCTAGGAGTATTTGTACGCGAAAAAACATATCGGACGGGCCGAGCGGGAGATCTTGGCGCCGGTAGTGCACAGAATTTTTTTTTCAAAAGCCCTATGTACAAGGCTTTCCCGACAGCTGCCGATCCCACGGATCGAGCTGTCGGCCCTCTTAGCCCCCTACCGTGCCAGGCCTGGCACGGCTACGGGGTTTCCAGCGCCCACCACGGGGAGGTGAGGGGATGCCGACGGGCCTGCGAGCGCACCCCCCTCCGGGGCCGCCGCCGCTGCGCCGCCGGCGGGCGCCTGTTGGATCTACTCAGATTCGTGGGTTCGAACCCTACTTATATTAGCCGGATCCAATCCCTGACTTTCGCGCCCATCAATTGCCCATTAGTGGATGCCGATCGCCACCTTCTCGCGCCGTGAACTTTTGCGGAAGTTTCTTTCGGAGTGGTGGCCTTAGTAGACACCAACATTGTTCATCGCAATACTACGCCCTCCAAACCTTCGGCATGCGGTGCTTCGCTTCCGCGCAGTCGGTCTTCTCCGGTGAATCCCCAGTCCTTGTCCCCCGCCGTCCAATGGTGCCTTGACCATGGGACCACTGGTGGGGAGAACTCCAAAGCCTTCTTCGAGTCCTACCTCCTTTCCTTCCGAGCTAGTACGTCCTCGAACGGCGTCCCCCCTTCGGTGGTACGCCTCGCCAAGCCGGTATTTGGGGAGCTCGTCGGCTGCGTTTTGTCTTTCCGTGGTAGGGCCACCCAAGGGGCTTCCGCGGAAGCGACTTGGGCTGCGTTGCTTTTATTCCCGCGCTTAGTTTTGCGCCCCATGGCTGATTTCACTTCTGCGGGGCACCTACCCCCTGACCCGGTCGCTGATTACCGTGACAACCGCTTAGCCAATTGGACGTCATGATATCTCCATACATGGGTTTCCGCCACTCGCGCTCATGCATTCCTTACCAATGGGCCGTCACCGCCACCTACCTCACTTTCGAGGGCCGGTACCGACCCCATGTCCACTTCACAGCCCTTTTCTAACGGCGTCTCGGCCAAGGTAGCCAACCGTGCGGCTGGTCTACCTGCGGTTGGGGAGTACCGTCGCGCTATGGAGGCCCCAAACTCCAACCCCGTTGCAAGTGGTCGTGGGGTGCACGAGGAATTATCACGACTGCACCCACAAGAAGATGACGACCTCGCCTGCGTGTTGCCGGATCCCTTCTGCCTCCCTCGTATCAAACTCCATGCTTCGGAAGTTGATGTTATGGAGGTCGTTGCTGGATGCCTTCGAAAGTCTTGTTATCATGTCGATGGCTGGAGGTTTGAAACTCTTCGCGCGTTGGGTTGTTCCCCTTGCACTCTCACCGGTTTAGCTGAAGCCATCGTGAATGCAGAGGTTTCACCATGCATCGCCTCATTTCTCGCCTCCGCCACACTTATCTCGCTAGACAAGCTTGATCCCGAACAACGACGCGTACAAGAGCAAGAACTTCGCAACCAAAAGGATAAGTTGCGCCCGATTGGAATTGGCCCCGTTTTAGTTCGTTTCGCGAATCGCGCGCTTCTCACCGTAATTGGTGACGAAGTGTGTCAATAATTGGCTGATGCTCGGCACCAATTTGGGGTTGGCGTCCGCGGCGGGGTTGCGATATAACAATTCGTGGTTCGAGCCGCGCTTGACGCCTCACCGGACTAGGCGAACATGCAAGGCGGTGCATTCAACGCGTTCAACGAGTTCTTGCGGCGTCCCTCGTTTGAAGAATTGTCTGCAAATCCCGCGCTTCGACCGTTGCAACGCGTCGCTACCATGTTGTATGGCTGTCCATCTACATTGTACGTTTACGACTCATCAAATGCTCATAGCCATGTTAGCCCTAGCATCCCGTTGCCTAGTGCTTATGTACAAGGTAGCTATTTATCATCCTAGTTCTTAGTGTTATGCTATTAGCGGTACTCTATTCCCTATTAGTGGCGGTCGGCCGGCCCTGCCGATGCCTTCGCCGGCCGCCATCTCTCTCTTCCCACTTCTCTAGTCACCACAGCCGGCCCACTTGTGGGGCCGGCACGACCTACGTGTAACTACCCGTTCCCGATTCCGACATGTTATAAGCCCTCCACCAAGTTGCACTAGAGAAGAGCGTGTGTAAAGCGCTCGGCGCCACGCTAGTCCTACCTACTCCCACGTAAAAAAAGAGTAGAGCGTGTGTAAAGCGCTCGGCGCCACGCTAGTAATCCACCGTCCAGCCGACATCACGCTTAGCCTTCGAGCTGGTTGTCCGCGACTGTCCTACCATCTCCCACGTAAAAAGGAGAAGAGCGTGTGTAAAGCGCCCGGCGCCACGCTCGCCCCACCCAGCTTTCAATCTCACCTAGCCATTAGCCTACCGATGCTCTCGACCGGATATGGTTATTTAAAACCTACCCGCGAAAATTCGGCCCGTGCGTACTTTGATTACTATTGTTACTGCTTTTTCCCGAGGCAACGCCGCAACGCTCACCGAACTTAGAGAGGAGCTTAACTTTCCCACGGCAAAAGGGGGGAGTCAACACGAGCAGCGCCCGTCTATGCTTTCGCGTGTCTACACTCTCCTAACAACCCTGTTGGCATCGGTTCTTCCTCGCCGGTCACTCTCATGCGTCGGCAAATTCGCCCGGGGACAGTTTTTCCGCTACATGTTAGAATAGTACACGACGCAGTACATTTGGAACCGCTTCATATCGGCAACTAGCCGGTATTGGCACGTTCTTGTGAGCGCATGTCGCTACCACTACCCGGCTTGAGACACACGCTACAAGCACTGCACCTTCGACCAAGATGGCACCTTCCTCGACGCAAGCTAGGAAGACGTCAAGACCTCGGTTACCTTGAGGGGGGGTGTTAGCACTAGCATCCCGTTGCCTAGTGCTTATGTACAAGGTAGCTATTTGTCATCCTAGTACTTAGTGCTATGCTATTAGCGGTACACTATTCCCTATTAGTGGCGGTCGGCCGGCCCTGCCGATGCCTTCGCCGGCCGCCATCTCTCTCTTCCCACTTCTCTTGTCACCACAGCCGGCCCCCTTGTGGGACCGGCGCGACCTACGTGTAACTATCCGTTCCCGATTCCGACATGCCCGGCTATGCGTATCCCGAGTACCCGTGGGGTTCATCAAGGTTGCGTTCTCGGGGCCATCTTCTTCGCAATAGCTGCCTCCCGGGTATACAAACAATTGACTACGATTGCCCCGAACGAATCCGTTGACTGTGGTTTTTCTGGCGATGGTGACTTCATGGGACCCCCATCGTCTTTCATGGCTATTGGCGACGCTATGTCGGAGGCGTATGCTAGCGTCCGCCTAACGGTAACCATCCGCAAAAAACTGTTTATATTCCCATTTGGGTGTCGGTGATGCTTTCGATAACCTACCCAAGGGCCACATCCTGCGGGGAGTACATGTCTCCACCGAAGGGAAGAAAGTGTTGGGGGGGGGGGGGGGCAATGGGTACATCCGATTTTGCTCGAGACGTGTTCGAAACGGCATTAAGCAAGTATGAGGCCTATGGCGAACGTCTAAGGGGCCTAGCAACTCACCGGCACTCTCACACTGCGCTTTGTATCCATCAACATTGCAATCACCGCTTCGGACACTTTGCCCGTACGGTCCCCCACGGTCTTGGCATGGGCGAGGACTATGGTGACACCGTCGTAACCTTCCTCGAGCGCGATGACAAATCCACCCTAGATGTGGCGGCTGAGATATTGGCCCTTCCCGCAGCTAGTCTACCCCGCAACACTCGCTCCGATATGTCGCTTCCCATGCGTTTCGAAGGCATGGGGGTGGGGGACTTGGTTGCCTTGGCGAATGCAGCCCATGTCGGAGCGGCCGGTTTTGCAATGGGCTTTGCTATCCGTTTTCCTTACAACGCAAAATTCTCGCGTGCGCGAGCACTCCCACGACGAAGTTCCGACGGAGCCGACTATGCACGGACGGTTAGCGACTGCTATGACCACAACGGTGTCCCGCATGCATGGTACACCGGATGGAGATGACGGCGACAAATAATCCATGTGGTCGTTAGAGCTCGCTTCGTCGTGGGCGCGCTTGGATACCGCGTGCGCTTCTCACGCTTTCGCCGAGTCCGAGCCCTTGAAAACCACAGCCTTAGTGATGCGTCCCCCGCAACGTCCAACCGTGGCTCGCGCAGGCTGCTAGCCGAAGCCCAATCAAACAACAAGCAAATTGCTCGGTCCCTTGATGGCCTGCCCTCGCTCGTACCCCTTTCTGCGTTTGCCACGGACACCTTTTCGAAGCGACAACAGCCGACATCAATAAGCGCGTCAACTTCCTTCCCTTCGCGAAGTGCGCTCGGCCGGAGTCTAGGCATTCGGTATCTCGTCTCGGCCACGGCGCCCTTGCGCTTTTGGCTTCGGACCCGCCTACTTCGGGTCGCCTTGGCGACCTCCATGACAAGTTCCATGAGCACTACGACGCAGTTCTCCGCGTTGCGGTATGTCGCATCGTCGGCCTTCCCCCATCCCGTATCCTATCTACTCTACGCTCCCCCGCTGCTTATGCTTCTTGCCACCTATCGGTTTAAGCTATATGGGGTGCGCTCGCGTCGGGGGGTGTTGGCATGTCGGATGATGCGTGAGCCACTGCATTTGCTGACCATTTGGCTCGATGCGGCGGAGATGCTTCGGTCCACACCGCTCACTCTTGCTTAGTGACGGCCCTTGCGGAAATCATTTTCGAGGTTCTCGGCCAACTCGGGATTGGCGTCGAGGTTCTCACGTATCCCACGATGTTAGTTCAATTCCCCAACGGCAACGACGGCCTCCCCGCGGATGTGGGTATCTTGCACTACGACGGCATCCGAGCAGGGACTGGATCCGGATCCTAAGGAGCCGCGAATCCACGAGACTACTCGGGTTCGGACTTGGTCTCGTGGGTCCGGACCCTAGAATCACAGGTAATCGCGGGGTCCGGACCCTAGAATCACAGGTAATCGCGGGGTCCGAACCCTAGGTTCAGTAGGTAATCGCGGGGTCCGAACCCTAGGTTCAGTAGGTAATCGCAGGGTCCGAACCCTAGAATCACAGGTAGTCGCGGGATCCGAACCCTAGGTTCAGTAGGTAATCGTTGGTTCCGGTACCAGTTATTGTAAGTAATCGTTGGCTCCGGTACCAGTTATTGTAAGTAATCGTTGGTTCCGGTACCAGTTATTGTAAGTAATCGTTGGATCCGGTATTCATCGTACTTTAATGGATCCGCGGTAATCGCGAGTACCTCATCCTCGCAAAACGATGTGGAATCGTGATACCCAATCAGTACTCACGATTCCGAGTATCTCACGATTTTGTGGTTGCCCGAAGTGACACGCTGTTTTTTGGGAGGTATTTGGCAATGCAAATCTGCTGAGGTGTATGTCTAGGATTGGTTCAATAGCCCTGATTGCTGTCATTCCGCAGCCTTGAATCGATTGTAGCCCACCCAAGGGCTATTTAAACGGTGCGTACGCGCTTGAAATCCACCATAACCTGCCCGTCCACATCCAATCCTATCACAATTAGCCGCCACTTCAAAAACCGAGCTCAACGTAAGGCGTCAAGCCTATTGGTCCACCCTGCTGGAAGACTTTCACAACGAGCAAGAGAAAGTTGAAGAGGTAAGCAAGAGTTCCCCCCCCCCTCCGCTTTGCCCTCACCCCCGAGTTAGCTGCGTTGTGATGTTCGGTAGCGCCGCATGGCGCCCCCTCCCCGCCTCCGCCCGCACATTTATGTCTGTTTATTTGCTCTATCGAAGCCATAGTAATAGCGTTGCAGTTGAGCTTGTCGACACTTTGTTATCGCTGTTCTGTGATGCTTTTCTATTCTTTGCTTTCCGACGTAAAAGGTTACTTTGTCGTTAAGTATATTGTCGCACTGTACTGTTCGGTAGCGCCGCATGGCGCCCCCTCCCCGCCTCCGCCCGCATATTTATGTTTGTTTATGCTCTATCGAAGCCATATTAATAGCGTTGCAGTTGAGCTTGTCGACACTTTGTTATCGCTGTTCTGTGATGCTTTTTTGTTCTTTGCTTTCCCACGTAAAAGGTTACTTTGTCGGTAAGTATATTGTTGCACTGCGCTGTTCGGTAGCGCCGCATGGCGCCCACTCCCCGCCTCCGCCCGCACATTTATGTCTCTGTTTATGTGCTCTATCAAAGCCATATTAATAGCGTTGCAGTTGAGCTTGTCGACACTTTGTTATCGTTGTTCTGTGATGCTTTTCTGTTCTTTGCTTTCCCACGTAAAAGGTTACTTTGTCGTTGAGCATATTGTTGCACTGTGCGGTTCGGTAGCGCCGCATGGCGCCCACTCCCCGCCTCCGCCCGCACATTTATGTCTCTGTTTATGTGCTCTATCAAAGCCATATTAATAGCGTTGCAGTTGAGCTTGTCGACACTATGTTATCGCTGTTCTGTGATGCTTTTCTGTTCTTTGCTTTCCCACATAAAAGGTTACTTTGTCTTTAAGCATATTGTTGCACTGTGCTGTGGCCAGTGGCTCAAGTTGTGAATTTGCTGCAGGGGGACTATGTAACCATATCACTTGTTTACCCTATGTTAGGCACTCTGTTAAAGCAGCTGTCGTCACACAGGCCCGTTTCACTGCAAGATGAGCGGAGGGATGTGGACTTGTACACCATCGAAGCGAAGGACATGGAGCCTCATATGGCGGAGGCAAGGGAGAGTCTGCGGGCCGGAATCATTGAGCGTTTTTTCACGAACATAAGGGAGAACGATTACATCAAGATAGGGATTGCGACATTGCTGGACATTCGGTGAGTACCTTGTAATAGTTGTGTGTGCATGTGTTTAAATTTTGCACATGTGTTTCTATTATATACCTGATAAAAATATTGAATGTTGATAAATAGATGTGATTGTATCTGAGCGTCCTTGTGTGTGTGTGTGTGTGTGTGTGTGTGTGTGTGTGTGTGTGTTTGCGTGTATATGCTTATGCATATTTGTATTGAGTGCTTGTATGTGTGTGTGTGTGTGTGTGTGCGTGCTTGTATGCGCATGTACTTCTGCATGTGTGTTTGTGTGTGTGTCTTATGCATGTGTGTTTATGTTTGTGTGTGTGTTTGTCTTATGCATGTGTGTGTCTTATGGATGTGTTTGTGTTTATCTGCTTGTGTGTGTGTTGGCTTGTATGTGCATCTGCTTCTGAATGTGTGTGTATGTGTGTGTGGTGTTCGTTTGTGTACCTATTTTGTATGCTCTCTACGTGTTCTGTGTGTGTGTGTGTGTGTGTGTATGCAAATTTACTTGTGCATTTGCTATGTTAACTAAAAATGTGAATTGTGCAGGTTTAAGAATCTGGACTTCAATGGCATTCGTCCCGACTTTGCGCCTACAACCCAAGAAACGGACAAGGACATTTGTGTGTTGACATGGTGGAAAACACATTCAGCTCTGTACCCCGACTTGGCTTTAATGGCGCGGCAGTACTTATCTATGCATGCTACCTGTGCTGCATGCGAGCGTTTGTTCAACAAAGCGGGGCGAATGCATGACGCGTTCAAGAAGAACACCAAGGAAGATAGCCTAGAGGATGCCTTGTTAGTCTCATGTAATTGTTGAATTATGTATGCGCGAGGAATATGGTTGTCACCACAAGTCTATATGAACTGTAAGAAATGATTGTCTTAAACCTGTTTTCATCCATATTTTGTGCATTTAATGTTCATTTGGTGGACTCGCACTGGCCATGCGATATACCATTTGGCATTACTTGTCACATCATATGTGAAAAATGGTACTGCATCGGAACCTGTTTCCCTGTGATGGCAAGTGTCTTTTTTGAGCCGGAGGGCTATAAACTCACATACGTTGCTTGTGGCACTTGCCGGAGGGACCAAAAGCTTTGCTAAATTGTATGGGATATACCGTAAAGTACTAAATATGTTTGCAGCGGGCAGAAAGTATGGGAAGTGAATTGTACGTATCTACTGTATGGGATCCAAGCATAAGCAGGCGCATAGAACTAGGAGAGATGTAAAAATTCAATTTGCAGTACAAACTTCCCCCAAAATGCGCAATTTGTATCAATTTGCATGAGTACTTCGAGTACTTGTTGGAATCGCGAACCCAACGAATCCAACGGAACCAAAAAATTTAGAAGTACTCATGTACTCGGTTCCGGAATCAAAAACACATGTACTCGCTAGATCCGAACCCTAGAATCACAGGTAATCGCTGGATCCGGACCCTAAAATCACAGGTAATCGCGGGATCCGGACCCTAGAATCACAGGTAATCGCGGGGTCCGAACCCTAGAATCACAGGTAATCGCGGGATCCGGATCCCTTTTTTAGAGGTACTCACTAGTTCCGGATCCAAAAAAATCAAGTACTCATGGATCCGAACCCAACAAAAAAATTGCGGATCCAGTCCCTGCATCCGAGGCACAAGCTTGCTCTTGATGCCGTGGTTTGCGGTTTGTTCGGCGTTTCTAGCCCCTCGTCTCCCGAAGTCGCTCTACGCCGTGTTGAAAGGACCAAGTTCGAGGAGTACTCGAAGGGGTTGAGGAGTCGCCCCGACATCCGCTTCATTCCGCCCTTTGCGGTCACGGAATTTGGTACTCTCGGCGTTCACGCGACGGCTTTCTTGACGGAGCAGGCAACCGCCTCTAAAGGGATACATGTGGACAAGTTGTTGGCCTCCTGGCGCCGAAA
Source organism: Tetraselmis chui (assembly GCA_026401115.1). NCBI lineage: Eukaryota > Viridiplantae > Chlorophyta > Chlorodendrophyceae > Chlorodendrales > Chlorodendraceae > Tetraselmis > Tetraselmis chui. The sequence goes on from JAPMLY010000539.1 coordinate 167,640, forward strand.
GGTCTCTCTCGCCGTCCATGTCGCTCACGCGGACAACGTCTTGCGCGGGTTGCCCGCCGCCGCAAACGGCGTGGAGGTCGCTTCTTCCTCGGTTGGGATGCCTTCTCCTTCCACGGCGCGTTTCACCCGCGCCATGGGCCGCAAGCGTCCCCGTGCGTCCTCGAGCGGCGCGTGAGGCGCCGCTTGGCGCCTCCACTTGTTGCATTCTCGGCGTTGCCTAGGTGTTTCCTTAGTTTGATTTGCTAGGTTTATGGACAGTTTAGTGCTTCCTCTTGCCGTGCGTTGGATTCCGTGACCCTCTTGTCACTCATGCCCGTTTGTTTCCCCTCCCTTTTTCACGACTATCCGTGCTCATGTTGTTCTTATTATTGTAATTTATCGATTTCCTAAGGATTAGCGCTAAAGCATGTGGCTGGCTGGCTCGTTGCTGTATACGCAGCACAAAGCAGATTGGCCTGATGTCGCGCACAAACCTACATACAATAGTTAATGTACATGGTACGGGTGACTTTCCAGTACTTGCCAGCTCATCATCACCGCTCCCGCGCATCGCCGTCACCGTCGCCGTCCCTCGATCTCCGAAACCCCTCACTCACTCCACTGACCGAAGCCGACTCGCTTCGCACTTCGCCACACGCAAGCAAGGAACCTGCGCGTCGAGAGAGACTAAAATATTAGTATTGACCTTTGTGTATATTTCTGTGCTGCTGCGCTGCTGTTCTTATTTAAATAAGAACGACAATTTGCTGGCGTTGAAGATGGCGGGCCTGCCGGTTGCCAGCCTCGCCACCGCGACGGTGTCGAAAGCAGTCACGTGGCGACACCGCTCGTCGAGTTGCCCGCCGGACGAGGGTGTGGGGAGCTTGCATATGCCGAACTACTCGCAATCGCGTGCCACGAGGGGCCGAGGATCACTCCTTGTGGCTGCTAGCTCAAGGCAACGGCGGCCCTTCAGCCGACCGGACAGCGCTCATAACGGGTGCGCTTCCCGCCGAAGCCCCAAACCGTCCCTTCTTCTTCTTCCGTCGCACTGTAGACGCTTTCATATGTCGGTACTGCCTTTTAGTTTTTGTTTGGACCGTGAGGATTACTGTCGAGAGGTTGTGACGGGGAGGGAGAAAGTGAGCTGCGGGGGCTATCGGAGGAAGAGTATCAGACGCGGGCGACGATATAGAAACCTAATTAAAACCTAACTGCATCACAACAAGTGCCCCTTGTATTTCCAGGCGGTATACACAACCATGTAGCTTGTTATATTACTCACACCGGCCCAACTCACACCGCAGGAGGTCTGCGCTCCCTCAGTCCCTTTTCGTGCCTGTCACTGGGGAGCTGCCTGAGGAAGGACAGGTGACCCCCCCCCCCCCCCCCCCCCCCCCTACCTCTGTCTCCCTACTTGCTCCCCCCCCCCTCTCTATCCATCTCACCCTCCTCCTCTCCCATGGCCCAAGCCCCTCTCTCCTCCTCCCGAAACCTCCTTTTCTACCGCCAAGACACTAAACAAAATCACTTGCCTATTTCTATCCGTGCATCACGGCGTGACTGCCCTTCATTCCCTTTAACCACCTTTCTGTAGTCACACCAAGCGTGTGTTGCATGTGATATGGAATGGTGTAACGCGCGCGCCCACATCACATTTCTGGGTGCGTCAATTGATGTCGAAGTCAGCCGGCTAACATGTGTGTCAACCCCTCTATCCATAGTTTCTGACGGAGGCTGAAGCCACTTGCGATGAAATGGAAAGGTTCTGCGGGGTGAGTGAAGAGCACTGCAGTGCTGTGAAGCGATTCCAATACTTGTCGCCGCTCACAAAGTCTTAACTGAAGGCTGACTGCACCGTCCACTGCCCCCCCCCTGTCCTCGTCCTTCTTCTTGCGTAGGACCCTTATTACGTCTATGAATCCGACTGTCGCCCGTGTTATGGGACGGGCAGCATTCGGTCGGCGGTGGGAGGCCGGCGGGGGGCGCGGCAGGTGCTGGTGGAGTGCCCCCACTGCAACGGACTCGGTGCGCCCCCGCCAAGCCCACAACAACGTGTCCACACTGAACACGTAGGATTGCGTCGCTCACCGTTCAATTGAGTGCGGGGTGATGGGTTGTGTGGCTGAGGTGATTGTTTGGGGGGCGTGGTGGCAGGGTTGGTGCGGCGCGTCACGTCGCGCTTCTTTCCGATGGACTCGGAGGAGGAACATGTGCAGACGGTGGCTCGGAAGGAGGAGTACAGGACACACCTGCAGGGGCGCGACGCTGCGGTAAAACAGCAGAAGAGGTCGAGCAAGCCGAAGAGCAACCCCACGATCATCCGCAAGCCGCCGTCTTTCTACAAGTCGCGCAAAAAGAGCAAATCGGGGGATGGCGACGTCGTCCTGCCTAGCCGCAGCAACAAGATGAATGGGAGTGGGGACAACGTGACGGGGGGCGCAGGGAATACGGGCGAGCAGGCAGGCATGGCGCCTAGGTAGGGGTTCTAACCTACACGTGCATGAATGGCATGAACTGGGATATACGGGCCCGGGCTCCTACTGGAGAGGGAAGGGTGAGTGGGTTGGTGCCTGGAGATGTAATGTGGATGGTTTATGTCGATATTGCGTGAATTGGCGTGAAGAGTTAATGCGAGACATCTCAACTAAATGTGGCCTGCCTTCTCCTCCACCCTGCACCATCGCCATTGCTTTCCCTAATTGCAGCAGCTAACTGGTATTTCAGAGTCATACGCGCAGGCTATACAGATAGGCATCAATTGCGATTAACAATATTGCATGAGCAATGCACAGTGGACTCTACATCACAGAGAGATGGGGAGAGCTTGTGTGTTTGGTTATTAGCGGGCGGAGGGGAAACTCAAATGAAAACCCCGTTTCTGAACCAACGGACTGCGTTTTGCTGCCACATGTGCCTGTTTCTTACTACTGTGTAAACAAACTCTGACAAGTTTACGAACCCCCCACCCAAAAAAATCTCGGATAACGCTCTCAAGGAACAAACGCCCCTTGCGCAGTGCATCGCAGTCAGCAGGTAATACATGTCGTCCTTTGAAGTTCATTATAAAGATAGCGCCGATCCACACCCGCATCGGTGGGACTGTCCAACTCGGCGTGATGCCTCCCCCCCTTCGCCATTTCCCACTGCCAAGGTTACTTGTCATTGTACTCGTTGACGGTGGCCACTTGGCTGGCAATGCTACTCATGCAAGCTACCACCGCATCCAACGCGCACTTCCCAAACACCAGCCGCCCCATCGACCGCGTGTCCAGCACGAGCCGGCTGTCTGGGTGCGACGCCCACGACTGCACCTCGTCCATCTTGAGCGACAGGATGTCGCCGTAGGGCACGGTGACGCGCTCCTTCCCGGGCCGGTCGAACATGACGAAGGACTTGCATGAGTACAGCACGCCGCGGTTGTACCACAACCCTCCGCCAATAATGCGCGTGCATTCCAGCGAGTGGAAGATTTCCTCCCCGGCGGGCAAATTTAGCGTCTTGGGTCCCTCCGTCGCCACCTCCCCGCGCAGGCTCCGGTCCAGAGTGGACCCTGTGCCGCCCGCGGCCTCCGCCACCCTCTGGTAGATGTCCTCTCGCGCGGGGAACGTCTTCTGACCCCCGCTGAAGGGGTGGTATGTCTTGTCGTGCATAGTAAAGCTGAGGCACTGAAGGTGGCTGTTGGGGAAGCAGTGCATGAGGGCGGCAGGGAGAAACGTCAGAGTAGCAGGTCGTTTTGGGGGCGCACAGAACTATGGAGTCTAGACTGTCAGTTTGCAGCTTTGTATCAAACAAAATATGCTTTCTAGTATAAGCGAACTTGAGAAAATTTCTAACGATGCGAGTTTGCGCGCGCGTGCCTGTGTGTGTGTATGTGTGCGTGTTTGTGTGTGTGTATGTGTGTCCGTTTGTGCGAATTGTGTGAGTTTGCGACAATTCCGTGCGGTGAACACACGCACGAAATCCATGTGCGGTTTGTGCGACTTCCGTGCGTCTGCGTCCGGATGATATTAAAAAATATACGATTGGTGTGTCTGTGTGCGTCCGTGCGTGCGCGCGCGCGCGCGCGTGTGTGTGTGTGTGTGTGTGTGTGTGTGTGTGTGTGTGTGTGTGTGTGTGTGTGTGTATGTGTGTGTGTGTGTGTGTGTGCGCATGTGTGTGTAGCTGCATAGCACGTAGATCGGCTTCCGGATACTCACAAAGTTTTGTGACGGAAGTAGTAGTGGACAGTGGGAGCATTCTGAGGTTGAGATAGGGAGGACGGATGCTCACTGTTCGTAGGTGCGTTCCATTCGCGTGACTTGCGCCAGTGGTAGGAGCATTGACGTGTCCACTAGCAGGCCGGCGACGCCAGGCTGGATAGTGGTGAAGCCAATGTAGTTGAGAGATACGCAGAGGGAGCCCGCCTCGTTCTGTCTGGCAAGCATGCAAGGCCACTGCCCCAGCATCGGTTCGCCCCACTTTCCAAAAATGACCTGCACACAACAACAGAACAAAAGGCTTGCAACACTATAGAGCGAGAGTGGAGACGATAATATCATTGGACCCGCACATGCCAAGTCAACAGCCAAACATAGAGTATGGTTTTCCAGGCAATGAACGCAGACCACCCAAAACGCAGCGTCATGTGTGGCGAACAGCAAGAACACCAACTCAAATAGCCGGCTGCCATAGACACGGCATTGCTGGGCAGCTATAATGTGAAAAACTGCAAAGTCTGTATGCTGCAGAAGAGGTGGAGAGGGGGGAGTGCACCTGCATTGGGTACTCGGCAGCGTCTTTGAGCATTTTGTTCAGTAGGTCCATTGCCGCGGGTTCGTGGTTCCGCTGGCGCAGCAGTCGGATGAGGTGGATCATCGCGACGCCGTTGGAGACATCCTTCCGGAAGCGCGACTCAAAGGAGGACATGAGCTCAGGGGCGTCCCCCACCATGTCTGCCCCCTTGTGCATCCATCCCGAAGGAGGCGCATCCTGCTCACGGCGACAGGCACAACAAAGCCCCTAGGTCAGTACCAAACCAATTCACACACACCTACCCACTCCTACACAAAGCAAAACCCAACACGAGTGCGCCCTTTCCGTGTCCATACACTAAAGTCAATAACACCAATTTTCCATGAGCCACTCAATATTCCACTCTCAATAGAACCTCCACACATCCAATATCCCCACCAGGCACCAGTTCACAAGCATGCTGAGGAAAAGTGCTATTCGTAGTTATGACCTGATGGGTCGAGCGTCTGGGGCCAAGACCGTAACTAAGCTGCCGGAACGCTCGCATCTCAGCGTAAGAAAAACTTAGTACTAACATGGTGCTCAATGCAGCGGCAGCTGCGGTCGAGCAGGCCCAACCCGTTGTCGCCTCAGCTCCTCTTTACCACCATGCTGTACCCAGAGGTCATTGTACTTGAGCTCAATTGCGGAGACGGGCTTGGCGTGTAGCTCCAGCAACTCCTGCGCGGCAGCAACCCCATTCACACTCGAGGTATTCAGCCCTGTGAAACAGACTGAATCGCAGGAGCTCCGCAACGTCGACTCTCTATTCTTGGTCTGGGCTACTATGAACTCATTGACATAATCCCAGAGACAATGAGGAGGAAACGGCTTAATTTGGGGTCAGTGTTGGGCTCCATGAGAGGGGGAGGGGGAGAGAGAGGGTGTTGGTGTTAGTGTGTGAACTACCTGACTTCTGGTATACAATTTAGTATAAAGGCTATGGGTTGTTTATTTGGGGGGGAATGGGGGACGGGAGGGTTGGTTTCCCACCATAAGCCGGCTGGCGACACTGCGGAGATCCTCCATTGGCAGCCCCTCCCCATCACTGTGGAACCAGGCAATGCCGGCGTCCAGCAGCTGCGAGATGATACGCCCCTCGCGCCCCGTCAGCGGCCGCCACCAGCCCGAGACCGCCAGCACCAGCGTCTCCATCGCCGATACGAGCGAGCACCAGGTTGACGTCATCACAGTGCGGAACACACTCGGCACCATGTGCGACGCCAGCAGGTTGATCTCGCTGACAGAAGGATGGAGTATGTCAGTTTGTGTGCTTACCCATGAGAAAGAGCGGTATCGCTAACTGAGATACGGGAAAAAATCAACACATACACAACCCAAAACTCATGTTCACCCCTTTCCATCATTCGCACATACACAGCACCGTCTTGCGCCCCTCACAACGCAACAACATAGATCACACACACATACACACACACATACACACACTTAGCAAGGCGCAAATACAAACACATACGATCTGCCCCTTCTCCCAACATACATTGGCACATCCAATCTCCCCACCCCGGACAAAACAATCAGTTCTCGCAAACCTGCAACTGTCACCGTTTCCAATTGGGAAAATAGAGAGGGGAACATACCCCCCCCCCTCCCCACCCCAAGGCTAATAACTTAAACAAGCCCAGTCTGGCAGTTCAACAAACTGAGTTATTCATCGAATAGGGGAAGCGCCAACATATCAGGAAATGCCAAATTAGTTGTTTCAGTATGGTAAGGGGGCAAGGCGGCTGCGCGCCGCCCACGCACATATCCAGCAGCCGCTGCACGAAGAGGTCCAGGTTCACTTCCTTCAGAAATACGGCCACATGGTCAGGGCTCATGGCGCGCTTCTTTGAAGGGCTCGACCTGAAGCTGCCCAGAGTGAGATCAAAGGCGGAGGCCCGCCTGCGTGCCCGTATCGTGCAGCAGATGTCAGGAACGAGGGAAGGGGGGAAAAAAAAGCGGGGGGGAGACTGTTCGAGCAGCTGCGGAGCTGTGTGGATGAGCTACCAATGAAATGATGAAGTGATGGGGAGGGGGTGGCTTTACTTTGCATGATAGAAGCAAATCACAGCCGCAATGCAATCGACAGCATAACTGCGCTTACTGCGCTGCGTGATAGGGGGGGGCGGGGGGGGGGGGACTCACTTCTTGGCGGATGCGCCCCCCTCCACTACAGTGTCCAGCACCTGTGCGCGCATCTCTTCCGCGTGCAGCAACCTGATGACCTCGAGCAGGAGCTTGGCCTGCAGCGTGTCCGCCATGCAGTTGACGCAGTTGGAGATGGAGGTGCCGACGACGCGCTGGTTGGCGTTGCAGTACTTCTGCCACGTGCGCATCCGTTGACTTGGAAGGTCTTCCTTATTGCGTGAAGTGGATGGCGCGAGACGCGCCCGCTCCCCCCCGCACTCATCCCTCTCAGGCGAGGCGGTCGAGGAACGGCTGTCCTGAAAGTCCGCACGCTCCACCAAATCTTCTTCTAGCGTATCCAGCTTCCCTGCAAGCTGCCCACCCGGCAATTCGCTGTCCAAGTCGTCCGACATGAAGCTAAGCTCACTCAGACTGTCGTCGAACTCCTCCACGCCGCCCCCACGCGTCCCGCCGCCCAGATTCTCCCGCACCTGCCTTGAGTTCTCGCCGCATACCGCCTCCAACATTCGTTTCTGGAGAGAGGGAGAGATAAGGCGCCCAGTAGCATTAGCTACTCCCTCCCTCACCGTCGCACTCATCAAAGTTATGATTTTACGTTGCTCAACCACATCTGCAAGCTACTATGAACAAATTGTTGAATGACAGTCGATCATAAATCGACACAAATGACAAGCACTGGATGGTGAAGGAACCACAGGGAAGCAGGCAACAGCTCACATTAACGAGCTGCATGTTGTCTTGCAGAGCGTGGAGGTTGCTGAGGAGCACACAGAGTTGCCTGTTAACGCAAGGTTCCTCCGCCTCCGGGTCAATCTTCCCGCTGCTACTCGCCAGGGGTTCCAGAAGGCGTAGGACTCTGCGAGGGTCAGCCTGCTTCGACTCCTCACGCAACTCCTCGTGCCTGCGCTTAAACCAAGCCAGATCCTGGTCAGAACCGTGCACCAAAACACTTAACACACCTCCCCGCTCTTATGATATTACTGACTTCTAGGTAATGCTGTCAGTGGTGACATAGTCTAGATTGCACATTTTCTCGTAATGAAAACGAAAAATACACACAAACACGCCCCACCTCCCCCCCCCCAACACACACACACACACACATTGAGACAATTACATACCTGTCCCTACGTGCCTCGTTGAGCCCACTAATACACAGCTCCTCCAGGTTTTCTGCGTAGTGGCGCAACACGTAGTGGATGCTTGCTTGCAAGCGCTCGTACACGTCCGAGTGAAGTGTTGTTTGCTCCGACATTGGTGGCATCCGCTCGCGCATCTTCTCTGTCACCTGAATGGAAGCGGGAGTGGACAGAGCCAGGGAAGAAAGTGGGTGAGAGGCACGAACGATGGTCCAGTGGTAGAGCGGGGGAGGCAGCGCGGTATGTCATGACAAGTTATAGTGTGCCGCACATCTTGAAAGATGCGCAAGAGGTCCACCACTGATGTGGAATAGTATACGCGACCACCGATGGGGACCCATTCCGCGGTCCGATCCACCTTGACGGCGTTATCTACCCACTCCTTCATGTTCAACCTGTGTGAGAATCCATGGCGCCAAGTCAAGTCAAGGGTAGCAAAGTAGTAAAACGCGGGGATATGAAGGCGTGAAGGGCTAAGCAGATGTGCAAGGATTCGCACCCGATGTCTCGGATCCATTTGAGGAGGCTACGGCCAAACATCTTGTCCATGTTCAGTAGGCGGATGTGCGATGAACCAGCCGGTTCGCCAGCAAGGACGGCCACAGAGATGCCCGCGTCAATCATCAGCTGGTGCAACTCGTACAGCTTGTCCTGTACATCCTGGAATGCATCAAAACAAGCATGTCGTACTTCAAATACAGCCTCCCCATACGCTATATTCCTTTCAGTCGACAACCTCAACCTCCCAACACACACACACACACACACACACACACACACACACACACACACACACACACACACACAAACACAAGCAGACATAGATACTCACTTGCGCAAGCACGCACGCGCGGACACATCTGATACACACACACACACACACACACACACACACACACACGCACACACACCGGCACACACACACACACAGACACATACACACACAGGCGTAGACACATTTACATACTTATGCAAGCTCGCATGCACGCACACGTATGATACACACACACAGGGGCAAAGATACATACACTTAGACACATATACACACACAGGCGCAGACGCATATGCTCATATATGCAAGGGCGCATGGACGCACACGTCTAATACACAGACACAGACACACAGACACACAGACACACACACACACACACGCACGCACGCACACACACACACACACACACACACACACACACACACACACACACACACACACACGTCAAGCAAACACATCCCAGAGATAGACAAAAATACACAAACAAAAACACACACACACACACGTACCACACACACACACACACACACACACACACACACGGACATACATACACACACACGCACAGGCGCAGACATACATACACACTTACGCAAGCACGCATGCACGCACACGTCTGATACACACACGCGCACACCCACATAAAAAACCACGTCAGATGACTGGATGGGAGCAATTATGGTACGACGTCTTGGCTGCATACCATGACGAGTCGGTCATACGCCACGACACCTGGGCCTGTGAAAAAGTGCCGCATGTGGTCCGATAGCTTTTTGTAGCGCAACCTCGCAGTGAAGTGTGGTAGATCCAGCGAAGCAGGGAAGGCGTCTGCAAGCTCCAGGTCCCGTCGCAGAGCGCTGGTAGCTAGTTCGATGGCATCGCGAAGAGCGGCCAGGTACACATCCCGTTTCTGAGGCCAGCAGCAGCGGTTGACGAGGGATAGTGAGCGGCGTCTACAGCAAGGGACGTCAACGCCCAACAACTGAAACATGGGAGGAAAGAGCGGACGGCGAGTTACCATTGGGCCGCGCGGAAGGGCCTGTCTCACACGCCTCCCGACGGCTCTGCTAATATGGATCTTTAGGGGCTCTACCAGCGCGTCGACATGAGTGTCATAGCGGATGGCAAGGCAGGTGAGCTGCAGCAGACGGCGCAGCCCCACCACCGTGTCACGAATGCTCCGGCGCTCGCCGAACGCAACATGGTAAAACTCGATCGCGCGGATACAGTGACGCACGATTAGTTGTGTGCACCCCACATGCAGCAAACCCTCCCGTCTGGCCACACAACATCACATTCCTGAGTAAAGAACACGACAGGCGCCTCTATGTTCAACCTGACATGACCACGCAACTGCGCAGTGCGTCATGTCTACCTGGTGCACTGGCCGTCGCGCGCAGCTGCGACAATGGGCTTCCAAAGCAGCATCAGCGCTTCCAAATAGTCCGGCTGGGACAGCAGAGCAACGCACAGCGAGTGAACTACCAACCCAAAGTCGAGAATTAACATGAAGGGGTCCAGACAACGCGCTATATCTGTCCCACACAGTAGCCCGCCCGGTGAGACAATACCAGTTTTTGATAGATCATCGCTTATTTCTTATCTTCATTCACATGAATTGCCTAGCGTTCCTTCCAGCCCCCCCACCCCCCCCCCCTTTTAACACACACACACACACACACACACACAGCCACCCTGCGGGAGCGTCAATCTATTTCAATCCCCCAGAATGGTGGGTTTCGAAAAGCACACGTAACGCACCTCCAGTGTCCAAGATAACAGCAGCCTCTTGACCATCAAGAGCTCATGCCAAGTGCGGCGGACGCGGTACAGTTTGGCAGCTGCCTCCATAATAGTAGTCCATGGCTCACCAGGGCAGTACTTGGCGAGGGCATCAGGCACGACCTGCCCCTTACCATCTGAGGATCCTTGTGTGTTGGGAGAAGCAGCGTAGGAGCACAGAGCGATCCTATCTTAGGAAACTAGAATGTTGACTAGCCATTTCGCTGGCGCAGTTGATAAGCTAAAACTTAAAACCTTTCAAAGAAAATCAAAAGCGGGAATAGATATCCCTAAAGAAACGTCAAGGTACACACCCTCTAGCTGAAGCGTCGCCTGCCCTCCGTTGTGTTTCTGTGACCAGCTCCCCTTGGCAGCTGCCTTGCTGAGAGTGAGGCGCGTGTTGAGGGTTTTGCAGGACGAGCCACCATTGTTCTGCACAAGAATTCAGCGGTTGAGACAGTGCGCAGCCCATAGGGTTTTTCAAACCTCAGGACAACCAACAATCATGAAGAGGCAAAGCTGTGTAGGGAGGTCTGAGGTTGGAGAAGAACCTGGCCCGGCAGTGAAAATGTATGTCCATCTTGAAACCTCAGACTGATATCCTTTCCCCAGCAATCCCAGAGCCTCATCATGAGGAGACGGTAACACTTGGCAGCGTCCTCAGTAGACATTGGGGTGGGCGCCTCATCCTGCACAAATCCAGCAGGGGCCATGACAGCCTTAACAATGAACGTCCCCAGTCGGACAAGAGAGCCGCGCGAATGTCACAATAGACCTAAAAGCCCTCGTACCGATTCTCCACCACCACCTTGGCCTGCTGCTCTTCTGTCCACGTCCGATGCCACAGAGGGGGTCGGTACTGACGAGTGACGTTTGTTGGGCTGGTGATAAGCGCCTTTGGAGGCGTTCCTGATCTCCGACGAGCTTGGTGAAGCCTCTCGTGTCTCAGGGACATACCTGCAACAGAGCCGTCAGACCAAAGGAGATTATTGAAATAACACAGACAACATAACCCTAGCTAAACCCTACTGTATCCCTGTGCTGTGCACATCCATTTTGCCCATTATGCCACACACTTCACTGTTAATGACACACAGTCATGGAGAACTGCGACGGTGGCAGCCAACACAAACCTAAGGACGATCTGGACCTGCCCCATCTCTGTCCACCCCTTGTGCCCCTTCTTGTCCGAGTCTCTCTCTTCCTCCTCGACTCGGAGGGGCGGGAAATCATTCTGAGGCGACAGGCACCCACCAAACGCCTACAGGACGAACGGCAACGTAAGTAAGGAGAGAGAAGACAGACCACGAGCTGGGCGGTGCTCTGAGGGTCTGCGAAGCAATACCCTCACAAACCGTCTGCTTGGCGGGCGCTCACCCCTCTGCTCTTCCTCAGGATGGGCACCGTCCTCTCCACAGGTAAAAGATATCCCGTCTCGGGGTCGCCGCTGTCACGCGACAGTGCAATCCGGCACCACCCCACTGTGTGCTGCCCTAACGTGGGAAACGCATCCTACATGGTACACCAATCCGTTAAAACGTGAGTATGAGCACAGGCATATGAGGCTCCCACTCGGAGCAACGTCCATGATGTGACCACGCCGGGACAAAGACGTTCTCGTGAGACGATGGTGCAGGAATACAGTTATGAAGTCTGTGGCGCACCATTGGGATGGCAGACATTAGAGGCAGAGCCGAGACCACGGTTTTGGCCTCACGGGACTGCTGGTCATCAAAGAACCCACTGGTGCAGACCTGCATCCGCATGGTGGACAGAGGCTGCTGCAGAAATATTGGGCTGGCTTTGATATTCCACGTTGGGCTGTCCCCCCTGCGGAGATGGATCGCAAAAGCAGAGGCTGATATTTCAAATCCAACACACGGCACCAACCCACCATTCGCATTGGCCTTCATATGGAAAGAGTGTAGCTCAAGGTTGGGAGGGAAGGAGACTTACCTGGCGAGGTCAGTGCGGATTGGTGCAGGTGGGGCTGACGAGCGGAGGTGAACTCCCCCGAGGGGCTGCTGAAGCATGTCGATAACCACCAGATGGTCCGTCACAACGTACGGGGTCAGGCACGCAAATCTCCTGGTGGAAGCTTTACTCTTCAGGTCCTTCCCCTGGAGCAATGAAGACGCGTTTGTCTAGTTGAGGGCGTTCTTCAGTGGATGGGGGCATGTAGAGGCAGAGACTCGAGTGCCCTCACCTTGATAACCGCCACCTCCAGCATCGCATTGAACACCGGTAGCCCCAATTGCTGCTTCAACATGCGTCGCAGCTCCACAAGCTCCCCTTTTTCCCAAGCCTCTGCTGCTTCCACCTCCATGAAGTCTTCCACCACGCTCTCCTCCAAATCGTCAATGCGCGCAGCCAACTCATCCGCAGCCCGGCAGTTTTCTTGCATCACGTCACGCAACACTTTCAGGTGCTCCGCCTTATCTTTCGCAAACGCTGTGCGTAGCGTGTCCGCGAGCTGCATCCGATCCACTAGGCTCTCTGCTGGTTTCTACCCTCAGGCAGGAGCCACGCACATGTGGCTATCAACGGCGGCGAGACAGGTATAGGTATAGGTATGCGAATGGTGGATGATGCATCTCGACAACAAACCACCCAAGGAAACACACAACCCTCACCTCCCATGCCAGCATGACTGAGCGAACGGCCATACTGTAGGCGCTCTCCTGGCCTGCATGCGCGGGCAGCTGCTGGAAGGTCGAGCTATCTGTAGTGGAGTCCTCCCTGTAGCCCAGGTCCCCAAATACTTCCAGCCCGGGCGTGTTGAGGCCTGATGCAAAGAAAGACGCAGCGGATGTGGAAGAGGGGCTGAGGTACGACGTGAATACGGAATGAAAGTTATGGCATCTCAAATGCCAGAGAAGGGCGGCCAACCTTCGCTGCCGCTGGAGGTAGCTGAGTCCATGCGGTGGTAATCACGCTGCTCCCCATTCAGCGCGACAACCTTCATGTCGTCCAGGTTGATGGTGATGCCAAAGCCAGAGTCCGCTGCGCTTCCCGCTGGGGACATTCCATCCGCTGCACCATCTTGGTCGCTCTGTCGCGGGGTATTGGAATAAAACTGCATCCCCCCTTCTCCCACATCCTCGCCATCCCACACCCCTCGATTTCGAAGCCCCAGCTAAGCCACACACAAGCAGCGCAGTGTCAGAAGCACTGTACGAACCCAAAGTGATTCCTAAATTACTTCATGTCTCGTCATATTCAAACATCCTCGAGTCCCCCTTCTCCACGAGCTGCGTGCATTCAGAAGCTCACGTTTGTTTGAATTCGCTCCAGACGACGGTTCGCCTCTTGGCCGAGCCCGCTACCCTCCTCCCCCTCCTCCACCGACTCCTGGATCGCCGGCTGACTGGTGCTGGAGCTCGAGAGCAGCTCCGTGAGCCGGTCCGCCCCCACCAGCGACGCGCGCGCCCGCACGATGTCGTCCAGCGGCGCGTCCGAGCTACTCACGTCAAGACGCTCATCTGACGCCGCCAGCTGCTTAAAGCTGGTTTTCCGGTCCTTGTAGCGCCGCGACCCAAGCAACGGCGCTCCTCCGCTGCTGCTGCCGCTCCCGTGTTTCGGCATCCTCATCCCTCTCCGCCCTCTCGCAGCACCTCCCCCCACACCCCACAATGCTTCGCGACGGCGTACTCAATGACAACCTGCCTTCAATCACGCAGCAAACGACGCCACCCCCGGCATGCTTTTCCTTCACGTCACCCAACCCGATGCCCCCGGCTATGTCACACCGCGTTGCAGCTGAGCAGGCGATATATCGCAGGCCGAGCGCGGGATCGAACGCAACGAGGAAACATTTCCCACGGTTATGTGCAGAGCGTTGGGGATTGTGTTAGTTCCGTTTTCCCCACACGAAAGCAAAAACTAGTGTTCGATTGAGGACTTATTTATAAGCTGAGCAGCGGCGCCGGCAGCTCTACCCTCGCTCGACGAGTTGGTTCTGTCGCTGACGCGAGAGTGTGGGGAAAGCCGAAAATGCGTACGGGTGTGCCAGTTTGCAAGGAATCATCCGGGGTTTTTGGGTCATCCAAAGGAGTGAATTACAGTAAGAACGAACCTTACAAATTCTTACAAGAAAAATAAGTGGAGGCCACCAAGCAAAAAGAAGAAAAGAGGGAAAAACCTAAGCCCGAGGAACAGGAAGGCAAGCCACAGCGTCAGCACTGCCCTAATGAACATAAAAAAATGAATTACAGTAAGAACGAAAAGAACACGGATAGAGAAATATATACCTCGGTGATGAATTTGAAATCTCTCACATACATGCTATGTCGTCCATGTGCATCAAGTCGTTACATGGACGACTAGGCGAGTATTTGCTCTTCATGACGAACCTCAGTGATGACGACATTCCACTTGTTTGGCACCGTCTGAATGAGGTACATCGGACTACGGCGTTACACGAATTCTTGGAGACGCCCCAATGGCACAAGTTTGCCAAGACTCAGGCGTACATTGACTTCATGAACGCTCACCCAACGCGCGTTCATGAGTCACAATAACTACTTTAGTAAAGGAGCCTACATAGACCACGTAGGTCTGCCTCGCGGCGGCCTCAAGATTTGTCAAGAGGGGGAGGGTACGAGTGTGACGAGTATATTTATGCAACAATACATTACACGACATTGTATAGGGACTCGTTACTAGTTCCAATTCGTGCTTTTCCGTCGGAAGGACGTACAACGTGGGTACGTCGCTCCTGCAATTTAGCAAGGGTTTACTTGATGCGTACTGTACTACTACAGTACCGTACTATACTACTACAATACTACTATAGTACGTATTGTACTACTACAGTACCTCCCGGTATGTGCAAGTACGCGCAATAATTCTAACTAGCCATATGACGCGCCAAGCGAGGTTTCCAATGCAGAATGTGATTCCCCATACTTGACGAGCCGCGTCGCTAGTCATTTGATGTCGGTTGGAAAGCCCTAGCACCTAGCAGGAGAACAGAGCGGGAGCATGTGCAAGCTATCTAGGCGGAAGCCTATTAAAGCCTAGTGCAATAGAGGGAGGTGACATAACCATTTAACAATTCCATTTGACTAATTACAGTCTATTGTTAAACACTAACATTGAGACATCTTCTCAATTCTCCCTCCATTTGCACTTTCACCTAGCGACAAAGCAACGACATAACAAAACCGAACATATGTGTGTCTGCAGCTAGCTTTCCGAAGGCTAACCGCCACAAATGGCAGTAGCGATACCGTCTAAAACAGACACGCAAACATTTTGCATTTCCGTCTACATGTACTCTTTTACGCATATGGTATGAAATGCAAAGTATCGCAATTCTCCACGATACGCGGCCTTCCTCGACCGCGGCGGGGGCGTTGATCAGCCAAGCTAGTCAGCCTTTGCTTGTCGAGTCGGGCCGACATGACCGTTGCTCATGTGCGACTTTAGTCGTGCTGGAGCTTGGGGGGAAAGGCAGACGAAAAACCACCTCGCTCCGGTCGTCGACGGTCCCTTCTCGATCCACGCACACCCCCGTCCAAGACAATCGTCGCTCCTCCCGTGGCAATACGCCTCCTAGTTTAAGCTTCCCTCCTCCTTCGGGGGTTGGGAAGAAGGGAAGGCCATAGCCTTAGACGGCGTCCGGCTCGAGTTTCCTCCCTCCGTGCAAGATTTTTCTCATGTCCCCGGCCCCTCGTCGATTGTTTTCCAAAATCTGTATGATCGGGTTGTGTCCGTCCGTACCCTCCCCAGTGGTTTACGCTGCTAGGGGGGCGTATGTACGAGCACTGTGATGCTTAGGGTTTTTAGGGTTGTGATAACCTTGGCACACTGCCTGAGGCAGTGTGTCGATAACCGGGTACCAACTAGGGGAGGGGTTGGGTGAACACGCGGATCGAGTCGCCGCTCCGCAAGAGATGTTGGGTACATAAATATTATCGAAAACCCTCCATACCGGGTTTTCTTGCGGCGGTCGATCCAAACACCTCCTCCGTTAAACCGTATCGCTCCTCCGGCTGCGACTCTCCTCCGGCCTGCATAGCTTTTCGCCTCGCTCCCATGGGGGACTCGAGACTCACATGGATGGTCGACTATCAGCAAACGCTTTGCGCTTGCGCTGCTTCCCGGATGTCCGCCGCCATCTCCAACGCCCGCCGCCAACTTAGATCCGCAATACCCTCCTCGCCGCCACAAATCTCTTCAATTGTAGGTCCCGCCTGAGGACATAATATTATTCGAGGAGTATCCAGCCTCGAAAAGAAATACCGGACTAGCCGAGCGGGAGATCTTGACGCCGATGTACATATAATATTTTTGAAAGCCCTCCGTATTGAGGCATCCCGACAGCTAATGATCCACGGATCGCAGCCGCTGGATTTCACCCCGCCTAGCCCCCTACCGTGCCAAGCCTCGCATGGCTATAGGGCTACTAGCGCCCACTACGAGGAGGTGGGGGTGAGTCCCGACGGGCGTGCGAGCGCACCACCTCCGGGGCCGCCGCCGCTGCGCCGCCGGCGGACGCCATATATGTGTTATGTAATTAATGCGACTCGGCCCTTTGCACATGGCACTTTGGCAGCGTCTCGTCGACTCTAATCCTTCGTATTTTTTCATTCGCACCGGGCACAAGCAAGACTCCTTACTAAACACCCACATTGCACTCATATGTTAAGCAACGGTAGCGCATGAGGCATATATGACGCTCTAGGCAGATGGGTGAAGCATGTGGCGGTCGGAGCGATAGTTGCGGGATTAAGCGATGTCAAAAAGACCGCTTGACCATGCCATTTTGGGCTCATTGACGGGATGTTGCAGCGTGCGAGAAGAGCTTTCTCAAAACCCGATCAACATACCCTTATGCCCCATTGAGAGGTCATTAATGCCCTCAGTTCATGGGCTTGGCCGTAGGGGCGGGTTGGTACCTATCTTTGTTTTCCTCGAACGATGAGTCTCACATTAGAGCAATCACTCGCATTAGGGATTTTAGCGGATATGATTTCCCGGGGCAAAGCTAGCTACGTCGCTTGGCTACGGATGACCATTGCGAGAGAGCCCTAAGTGAAGCCACGTGGAGCATGCGAGCATTGGCGGAAACTAATTAGGTCTATTTAAGGCTAATGCATGCAATGGAGGGAGGAGACTAAATGAGCACGGACAGGGAAAGTGGGAGGGGAAACAAGAGGGCAAGAGTGACAAGAGGATCACGGAATCCAAAGCACAGCAAAAGGGAGGAGACTAACCCTTTCTTATTTTCTCTTTTTGATTACGTCGACTGTCAAACAAGCATCAACATCTTTAATCTCTTCCCATATGCACACCCGCCTCTTGAATTGATTTTATGTTGCCATTTTCAAGGGGTAATCTGCCACACATTGCGTATGACGCGACATGAAAGTATTGTAGCTTAATTTGCGGTACAAAAAAATAGTAGGGGGGGGAAAACCAATATGGCAAGAGTGGCATGGAAGCCAAGCAGACACTTATAAAATGGATCGGGCAAGACCGGGGTTGTTAAACGGCGGCAGAAAAGTCACCCAAAACAACCATCGAAAACAATTTAATCGCCCTGTGTCGCTGCGTGCAATGAGCCAAAGCAGCCGTAGTATCGAGGCAAAGCGTACTCGCACGTACCACATGCACCACCGCAATTTCTGCGAATGTGTGGAATGTGTGGTAAAAGGCTGTAACTGCAAGAATTGTGGGCTCTGGACACGCCACGTCTCCAGCTCGTGGATAAAAGTACGTGAGTCCGAGCTGAGGGCAGACGGTCACCGCTGAGAATTGTAGCCGATGAGGGCTGTTCAAATTTCAGCCCCCCACGACGTCAGCCACATCCGTACGACGTAGCCACGGCGGTTCTCAACACGCGCGCCCTGCCTGGCAATACTGACACCATTCCAAAGCGACTCCATTGTTTCCGACAGAACCGCATTTGTCACCACCCTGAAAGTTATATCACCAGCTGCGTTTGAATCACAGCCTCTGGCAAGTTTCGACTGTGCCTGCGTGGTAGGATAAGTGGTCCGTTGCGCTCTCTTCCTACAGTCGCCACTCGTTCTGCGAGAGGTCAAAAGGGTTTGGCGCCTGACTATCTATTGGTCCACCCGTACGTAACCTGGTTCGGCCTGCAGACTTCCGCTGTCAAGTTTTGAGAGCATCGCACAGGCAGGCAGAGCATTCAGTCAGGTTAGGAGCCGCCGCTCACGCGTGCATAAGTGAAGAATGGCAGCCTCCCTCTCAAGTCCCTCCATTGCGGCCCGGGCTAGCCATAGCTCCTCGCGGCTGTTGGCGGTACGGCGACATGGCGACGGCAAGGTCGCGTCTGGTTGCGCGCTGCGACCGGTCTGCCAAGCCGTCCCAACTCGGCGCGTGGCTACACGAGCAGCCGCCGTGAGGGAGGAAGAGCTGTGCAGAACTGAGACGGTCACTTATCCATCCGGAGCCGTCTCCACCTCTGCGTCGAAGAAAACTATTACCGTTCGCGACGAAGACCTGAAGAGTACGTGGGAGCACCGCGCTTGGGTTTGGGGCACGAGCGCGCTGCTGGCCAAGCCGTTTGTTCAAGGCTTGCTCGCGGCTTCACATGACTCGGCAGCCGCTGGCGTCTTCGCACTCGCACTCGGTGCCTCGTACTTCCTATCCGGTGCGACCCCCTCCAGTACAAGCACACACTTTTTTACGCCCCCCCGTGCCTCGCCATCCCTCAGCTCCGAAATTTGCGGTCGTCGTCCCCTCCGAGCACGTTACCTGTACCGTCGCTAAATGAACTGTGGTCGCTGGTCGCAGATTTTGGGACAGGGGTGTACCACTGGTCGGTGGACAACTACGGCAGCGGCGACACTCCCTTGGTCGGCGGCCAGATTGCCGCCTTCCAGGGGCATCACGTACGGCCCTGGACGATTACCCAGCGCGAGTTCTGTAACAACGTGCACCAGGTGTTCCGACCTGCCGCGCTGCCCTCCGCTCTACTGGCCCTCTCAGCTACGAACGACTCGGTCTTTTTCAACACCTTCACGTCGAGTTTCATTTTCCTCGCGTGCATGAGTCAGCAGTTCCATGCGTGGAGCCACATGAAGAAGTCGGAGCTGCCGGAGTATATTGTCGCTCTGCAGGACGCAGGGCTTCTCATTTCCCGGAAGGCGCACGGCGCGCACCATAGGGCGCCGTTTGAGGGCAACTATTGCATTGTCAGTGGCTTCTGGAACCCCATTCTGGATCAGGGGGGGCACCCCGATAACTTTTTCCGCAAAATGGAGCGGGTCGTGGCCGGTGTGACGGGTGTGGAGCCTCGCTGCTGGTATGAACCGGAGTACGACTGGCTGCCCGAGGACGATATGCCCTGATTCTATGTATTCTGAACGTGTTGCTAGCAATTCGCCAGCATTTTATATGATATCATTTAATTTAAGGTTTATTTGCTATGCGTATGCAGTGCTCCTCATCCACCCTGTGACGCCCATGAATAGCATGGAAC
The DNA here is from genome assembly GCA_026401115.1 of Tetraselmis chui. Classification (NCBI taxonomy): domain Eukaryota; kingdom Viridiplantae; phylum Chlorophyta; class Chlorodendrophyceae; order Chlorodendrales; family Chlorodendraceae; genus Tetraselmis; species Tetraselmis chui. Next base: position 187,690 of record JAPMLY010000539.1, read on the forward strand.
AAGGGCTTGGCTCACACCATGTGGGTAATTCATTATGTTTGGACCACAATTGCGCATCTAGTGCATGCCGCTGGTGGATACCCTGTTTGGCCATCTCAGCACAGCAGTGGTGGTGATATTTGCAGCATGTCTCATGCTGTAGTTGTGTGGACAATCGAGGGTGGTGGCTGTCAGGGCGCTTAGATTTTTATGTTTAGACGCTACTACTAATGCGCGCCGGTGTTTAACCATTGAGCCCATGGGTGCCAATCCCGCGGTCCACTACAATTTTCTGTCTTGTCAGAGTTAACGATTCAGAGCTTCTGTCTCAGCCGCGTTTATTTGTCTTTCACGTCAGGGTGAAGTTGGATAAGATCACCAGTGGTAGACCTTCGGTATATGCGCTAGCTAGAGGGTTGTGCTGTGTGAAGTCGCTGTAGAGAGCATAATTGCCATATGTGCGCGCCACACAGTAATTTCTACGGGCTGAGTCCAATATGTGCACCGAGCAACTAGCATGGATTGCACATAGGACACGCTACCCACTGTTGAAGCACACCAATATGTGTTCCAAACTGTTGTAACACACCATTATGTCTTTCAAACTAGGTTCGTAGAAGTCCTGAGCATAAGTGCACTGAACGCCATCATAGGAGTGATGGAGGCGATCTCACTTTCGCATAATCCTAGAATGCGAACAGGGCGATGACCTTTGAGGCAAGATTCACTCATAAACACACCTTTCAATAGGATAAAATCTTAGGGCGGCAGTGCGAAATGTAAATTCCCAACCACAAATACTCTCCTCCACCAAAATGAGAACACGATTTCGTACCATCGCATATTAAAATCTTAACAACACATCGATTTATTGACAAATTTGAGCACTTCCGGGCTTGTGTACGTGCGGTTTTCGCGCCCGCACCGGTGCCACACGCTGTTTCAAACTATGGTCGCCGACTCGCCGTTGTGAAGTACAATCCTGCAATAACAGTACATTACATGACATTTTACACGTACTCGTTACTAAATCCAATTCGTGCTTTTCCATCGGAAGGACGTACAACGTAGATACGTCGCTACTGCAATTCAATGCGTAATGTACTACCAATACCTCCCGGTACGCATCAGTACGCACAATAAAGCTAACCAACCATACGACGCGCCGAACGAGATTTCCAATGATGGACAAGCCGCGTCGCTAGTCCAATGGTGACGGGTGGGGAGGCCAAGCACATGACACATAGACCAAGCGAGAACATGTGCAAGATAGCAAGGGCAAACGCTATTTAAGCCTAGGGCAGTAGAGGGATAAGAGAGAACCATTTAGCAATTCCATCATTCAATTACAATCTATTGTTAAATAGTAAACACTGAAGCATATTAAACATCCTCTCCTCCATATGCACTCCCACATGTAGAGATACTAGTAGCAAGCACAACACAAAAGAATTGTGCCCGCAGATAAGTCTTAGCACACTAACTGCCACAATGGTTTCGGAGCTCTTGATCGACGCACGCTTTCGGTGTTGCTTGATTTAATCGACGTTGTTTGATTGATCCGACATGGCTTCCCTTGGACGTGGTAGTTGCGTGGTGATCATATTGGCTGTCGGAGGTTCCAAAGCCTCAGGTATTGAACTCGTTTTACAACGTGAACCCCGCTCTAGTAAAACTTGGTTTCATGATGGTTCGGTTTTACCCGACGAAGAGCATATCGATGCTGGCGTTCTTGAGTTACATGAGGAAACTCGCCTTCTTTTGACCTCTAATGATTTAACCTTGCTGAGTAATAATAGTCCGGTTCGAGTGTCGTGACATGAAGCTAAACATCAACTCGTTTATGTCTTATCGGCATTTGTTATGGCCCCGTTCGTCTAAGCGAAGATACGTAGTCATGCTAAGCTCATATACAAGTTGTTACGACACAATCGACAATTAATCATGTCTAAGTTTAACATCCCTCTCAAAATCATTGGCACTATCGTCCTCATTAAAGCAATACACACACTCCGTTCACCTTCCTTTCCCTCTCCCTGACTCCCCCATTGCCCTCTCCCACTTAATTATCATGTCTCTTGCCGCCCACCAAGGTCACCCACCTAACTCCACAATTTCAGATCTTTCTCAGTCGATCATGGCTTTGGACATTGATCATTTGTAATCAAATAATGACGGGGGAACTAGGCCACGGAATCTGGCTAACTGTAGGGGGTCCATTTTATTACAAAAGAGTGTCGCTGAATCTTGTTGTTATTGCTATTGAGTAAGTGATGGTACTTACGTAGTTCCGTCTACACTTCTCCACAAAATTCCGGACAAGATTTCGCACCTTCGCAAATAGAAAATGTAACCATGCGTCGATTTTATTGACAAATATTCTGAAATCCTAGGCAATGCTTTTGCACGCAAAATGGAATGCGCCGACAATTACGAGGGGCGAATTCGAACACTGCCGGGCTTGCGTACTTGGTGTTATCGCGCCCGCACCCGTGCGGCACGCTCTTTCAAATAGTCGCCGTGTTGGTTAGACGAAAAGAGTAACGGGCGCACAACGCCGCAATATGAACGTTGATGCGACGGTCGCGTAAATATAATGCATAGGCGACGGAAGAAGGAGGTGTTGGGCAGGCCGCTTTGGGGGAAACGCACGAAATCGCATATGTATACCTACCACCGATATGCGCACAACCCAAGGGCAAGCCGCTTTCGGCCACAATGTTCAAGCGATCATAACGTACTCATATATGGTCACCACTTTTCGTAACATGTACCGTTGAGCTCTATACTTCAGAGTTCGGCGCCCACCGGCGGCGGCCCTAGAGTGGGGTGCGTTCGCAAGCCCGTCGGCACCTACCTCTACCTCCACGCGGTGGGCGCTGGTAACCCCGTAGCCGTGCCAGACTTGGCACGGTAGGGGGCTGAACGAGGTACCGACAGTTGCGATCCGCGGGATTAGCAGCTCTCGGGAAGCCTTGTACGGAGGGTTTTGGAAAAGCATAATATCCGTACACCAGCACATGGGTCTCCCGCTCGGCCGGTCCGATATGTTTTTTCAGCGACTGAATACTCACATATACTCTTCCGTCCTGACGGGAACGATGTATGCAGAATTGGCGAAGAAGATTACGGATGGATCAGCGGTGGGGCGAGGGTGTTGGAGCTGGCGGCGGACAACTGGGAAGCAGCGCTAGGGCACGGCGCTCGCTAGCAGTCGACAGCCCTGTGAGTTTCATGTCTCCCCATGGGGCGAGACTTGAAGCTACGCATGACGGAGGAGGGTCGCAACCGGAGGAGCGACACGGTCTTGCATCGGAGGTCTTGCTGAGGATCATCCGCCGCCAGAAAAACCCGGTAGGGGGGGTTTTTGGAAAATACTCCCGTACCCAACATCTTTTGTGGCGCGGCGACTCGATCCCGGTGTCCGACCTACCCCTTCCCTAGTCGGTACCCATTTATCGATAGGTTGCCTCAAGCAGTGTGCTTAGGGTTATCGTAACGGCACACTGCTCGTATAGGCGGGCCCCTAACAACGTAAACCACCGGGGGAGGGTCCGGCCGGCCACAACGCGATTGTATAGGTGTCGGAAACATACGGATCAAGGACAGGGAACATGAGAACATCTGGCACGGGGGAAGGAGAGCCAGTCGGACACCGCATGCAGCTTAGTTATTTTCTCTTCCCAGCCCCCGAAGGAGGAGGGAAGACTCGGCTAGGTGGCGAGGTCCGTCGGGAGGAGCAACTACTATCTCGGGCGGGGATGAGCACGGATCGAGACGGGAACGACGAAGATCTGAGCGAGGGGGTTTTCACATGCCTTTCCCACTAGCTCCGGCACGAACGGAGTCGCACGGTACCCGAGGTCAGGCAAGTTCGCCTCGACCAGCTCAAGCTGACCAACCTCGCTAATCAACATCCCCGCATCGGCTGGAGCAGGCCGCGTATCGTGGAGACTAGCGACACTTTTTATTTCATAATGTATCCAAAAAAAAAAACGTATAGATCAAAAATAATAAGTACATGATTACGTGTATGTTTTAGACGGTATCGTCACTGCCAATGGAGAGGTTGGGATTAGTGGTTCACGGTCTACTCCTGCTTATAAGTCCAGTTAGGCATAGTAAAGGGGGGGGGCCAGAGACAGCAGCCGGTTTATACTGGTATTGTTGTAAACAATTTCATTTCAATTCAAAGTTCAAATACCCACAAATCCATGTTGTATGAATTATTTTAATTTACGAATTATTCCGGCAAAGCTGAGCCGCAGTGCCAAGCAACACCCATCGAAGTCGGCTCACGTCTTAAGACGATTTGTGCGGGGTTTGTCGATCTATGTTTACCAATTCTTCAATCCTATTGACCTCCGTGCCTAATTCCCAACGCGTGCCACGCTTGGGGCGGGTGTGGTTGGCACAAGCACATACCCAAGCATTCCAAACACCACCGTCAACGTGATGCGTCCCTAACGGCCAAGTTTGACCTCGCCCCTCTCCTAAGCCAATCGCCCTCGCATGTTTACAGCGTGCAGTGTTTATCCAAACCTGCGTCATGTGCGTTTTTGCTCGCTTGCTAACCAAAACAATCACCCGTGCCAGCGGCGTGAACTTCCGTGCTCTATTCACACACCCGCAAACCAAACCTCGCGCATTGAACACGATACCCACGCCTCCAAACACCCTCCAAAAGCCTCCAAAAGTACGGTTATGTGGAACACATAGTAATATGCACCTTGGTATGAGCGCTTGAGCAATGCCCAAGCGTGGCGCTCAGAATGACGGGTGTAGTTCAGACAATTTCCCGATAATTTATGGGCTTAATTCGACAAACTCCACCGACAACACCCGCTTTAAGCTGAGGTCTAACCACCCCGGATGGCGGCCTACTGCTTGCTTCTCGGCTCTCCTACAAGTGGGTGGTACTCGGGTATCGTCGTGCTTGACGTGGTGAGAGGGAAGCGTGTTCTTGACTAGCTTATGCGTAACATAATGCATGTCCGGACTTTGTGGAGGAATTTACAACTGACAATGACGGTTTCTCGCTTACGACGACTTCCTTGACGTAATTCGAAGCTTTGAGTTACTTCATTTTGGCTACGTGGCGCAATGGGAAACTTACTTTCGAGCGGTAACTACCAATTAGATACTTTGTCACGAGGATACGTCGCTACCGAAGCAGTTTCTTTCTTACCCTCGGTTCTCAATAGTCGACACTAGACTTGTGTGGATGTTTGTCAGAGGCCATAATAATCGTATGTGTGGTGAGACGCCGATTGATTTACGCATGGGAGTTCCGGCCCCTACGACCAATTTTGATGGCTTGACCGTAACTCTCATTGAGATGCAGCGTAAGGCTGCAATTATTTCTCGTTACCAATCTTGTCGTGACGTACGTGAACTAGAGCACGTGGCTACAATTGAAATTGAAATTGAAATTGTTTACAACATGTACCGTATGCGCCGGTTTTTCACCAAAAGCCGGATGCGTCGGCTGCTGTCTCTAGGCCCTCCCAACTATGCCATACAGGGAACTTACAAGTCAGGGCTAGACCGTTAACCACCTAATCCAACCTCTCCAAGGGTGTTCGGGGGTTTTACTCCCCCCCGGGGAGGGTGCAAGTAGAGGCGAAGGTTGTGTGCATTCAGGGTCGTGCGAGGGGGCAATGTGCGGATGCGCGGCGGGAGGTCGTGCGGGACTTGATGCGGTATATGCGTAGGAGGTGATGCAGCCATTGGACAGTATGCGTATGGAGTTGTGTAAGAATGCGAGATGTGTCGAGATGTGCTTTGGAGACGAGTTTATCAGGAGGGTCGGTGCGGGCGGTGAGAAGGGAGGTGAGACTCGTGATGGTGGAGGAGTGCGGTGTACCTGTGCGGCTCATGACTATGGGGAGGATGTCGACCACTGTGCCTGGCCAGTGGTTTTTGATGGCGTTCGCAAGGGGTGTGTATTTGTCACGTATGAGGTCGGCTGTGTGGGAGAGGTTGTTATCTGTGCAGTACTTCCATTCCCCTATCTGAATCTTTTTTATGGACGCGTAGCGACGGCGACCGTTGGAGTGACCAACGAATCGGGGTTCGAGGATGCGGATGAAGTCAGGTTTGTGTGCTGGGGGACGAAGCAGGGGGGGGAGAATCTCAGGGGGGAGGACGGCGGGGCATGAGGTTAGGGAGTCAGGCGAGAGACCTTCGTCAGCAGCAACAAGTCGGGTGGGCATGTGGGTGGGGTGAGGTGGGTGGCAGTCAAGTGGAGTGTGGGCAGGGGTGGGGGAAGCAAACGATTTTATGGGTTTGTTACCGAAGTCTGCGGTGATGGTTTCCCAGCGTCCTCCGTTGTGGCGTTCCAGTAGGGAGAGTAGGAGTTGAAGAGCGCTGTTGTGTCGGTCCTGTCTTAGACCAGACATAGAGGGGCAGTTACCGGCCATGTGGCCGTTGCTGGTGAATTGACCACATAGGGGGCAGCGCAGGGTGGGGTTGTGAGTAAGTAGGCGGGTGTTGTGGACGCCCCACATGAATTCTTGTTTGTGTGTGAACTGGATATTTGTGAGGGTTGAGTGTTTTTTGTGGTAAGAAAAATCGGCGCCGTCCTTCGCGGCGCGGGCGAGGAGGGCTCCGTGTTTGGTTGTTTGCGAGAGAGGAGTGTGTGTGTGTTTTGTGCTGTAGGTGTGTGCGTCGGATTTGAGGTTGGTGTATCTGTAGGGTATGGGGTCCCCTAGGGTTTGTGGGAGGAGGGTGTATGGCCATGTCCAGTGGCCTATTGTGACTTCAGAACCTGTGGTGTATAAAGTGTCGGGTGGGTGACCATCCGCGACTTGGTTTGCGAGGGTGTCTGCGAGGTCGTTGCCTAGGGAATGGTTGTGGGCTTTGATTTTGCCGAGGTGTGTACGGATGCCTGCTTCGCAGCGGGTTTTAAGGGTGTGTGTGATAGATGAGAGGGTGTCGCGATGAATGTTGTGGCGGTAAGCGGAAGGGCAGTTTAAGTAGCCTTGTATGAGGCGGAGGGAGCACGCACTGTCTGTGAGGAGGTGGGTGCGGCCAAATTGGAGGCCTACATCTATGCCAGCTAATTCAGCACGATTTATTGTATGGGAGGGAGGGGTAGAGGTCACCAGGATTTTGACTTTGGTGTCCGAGGCGGGGTGGGTAGCTGCTGCTCCGAGGGGGGTCGAGCTGCCTTTTTTCGAGCCGTCTGTGTATACAAAGTCCTGCCAGTTCCAAGCAGGGGTGCCTCTGGTGGGGGGGTACGTTAGATGTACGCGGTCCGGGAGGGGGTATGTGAGGGGGTGAGTTGGGCTTGGGGGGCGGTAGTATATACCTGACGAGTGGGGTGAGTGGGTGTCAAAGAGGTGTGGAGGAGGGGGGGTGATGATGGGGTTGGGGAGGTGAGTGTCGTAGATAGATTCGAGAGTGTTGTGAAGTGCGGTCATGGCTGTGGGTGATGGGAGGGTGGAGAGTGCGAGGGGGTTGGCGACGAGGTATATGTCGACCATCCATCGTGTGCCGAATGGGGTGGGGGTGGGGTTGCCAGTGTGTTGGTCGGGGGGTAGGAATGTGTTTGCGTCATTGGGGAGGGTGTAAAGGTGGTGGGTGTATGGGGAGTTGATGTATTTGGAGTGGCGATAGGGTGTGTGTTCCCATCGGGGGAGGATGAGGATGGTTGCGCTGGGTGTGTGAGGGGCTGTGAGGTGTGCGCTGGTGATTGCGTGTTCCATGGCTCGTCTCATGCATTCGTGGTCGTATTCGGGGTTGGCTATGTTGGTGCCTTGCCATGTGTGCGGGGCATTGCTACCGCTGGATGAGAAGACTATATCTTCGGGATAGAGGGAGTGGTATGTGTGGGAGTGAAGGGATTTATTGAGGGGGTCGGAGTAGAGTTCTGTCTGGATGCGGAATGTGTGACGGAGGGCTGTGAGGAGGTCTTCTCTGGTGGCCCATCTATTTCGGGTGGTGGTGGCGGGCGTGGGTGAGTGGATTTCTGAGCGGGAACCTAGACGGGTGAGGAGGTGATAGACCTCCTCTTCGAACGTATGCTGCGAGAGGTCGGGGCGAAAGAGTTGGTAGAGGTGGCGGACGCGGGGGCCGTTAAGGGTAGTGACTGCGCGGCCGTCGGGAGTGCAGAGTATGGTGGTGTCGTGGAGTGATGGGTGTGCGTGGATAGCGAATTTACCGGTAGGGAGCATGTCGAGGTCGGGGTTGATGGGGTCATGGTTGAATGTGATAAGTGGGTGTGACCACGGAGGGGGTCCGGGTTTTGGCAAAATGGGTGTGGTGGAGGGGACATAGCCGGAGTTAAATGCGGTAAGGGCGGTGGGGCCGGAGGGGGTCTCACTGATGGTGTCGTGGAGTTGTAGGCACGGGGCCCACTGCACTTCGTGGAGGCGGGTAAGGTCGTGTTGTTGGCCGCGAGCACACCATTCGCACTGCCATGTGGTGGGTCCTTGAGCTGGGCGACATTGGGAGTGTATGGCATAGTGCGGGCATGTGCAGCAGGTGGAGGAGGGTTCTGTGTGCAGGGGGTCATGACAGATGGAGCATGT